>OX637864.1:6076248-6223748 GCA_951802705.1 Netelia virgata | reverse complement strand
GTCGTGCACACATTTCGACGTGTTTTTCGTTCTCAAAAATAATTTAATCGCTCGCTTTATTACACTTTTATTAATTATCATCATTATGCAATTGTAATTAACTATAAATATATTCACGATCGAATTATCAATTGTATCAATTGTTTTTAGGTTATTTGTTAAGTTTCGTTAAGAAACTTGTTATTGGTTAAATAAAATTGTCTCTAAGATTATTTATATTTCTTATAAATAATATTTCATCAAAATAATGTCGAATAAATACGTTAAAATTGTAGAATTAGTGAAAAGGGCAGAGCCACGATGATATCGTATATTTGATAAATAGAGATACGATTTAATAATAATAGTAATAATTTGCGATAATAAACGTGTCCCGAACTACCTTAGACATACCGAGCTACAACCCTCAGCCCTCGTCATCCATCCTAAGCAAACCACCGAGGCACGAGCCGCAGCATCCCCAAGTAGGATTCTCGTGCACGAGCCCATCCTGTTCCCTCCGAATCCGTACGGACTGAAACATAATGCACGGCGTAGTAGTGGCCAAGAGAGACGTCGGGGGTCGTCCATCAAAATCGTCCCGTCGGGACGTGCGAACCTGTCTCTGGTTTTGAGAGCTCCGGTAGAGAACGAGGATGAAACACGAATTTCCTCCCGTGATCCATTAATTCACGACGAAATTCTCTGTCGAACGAGGGCATTTCCGTTCATATGGGAAATGAAGCCTTTGTCCACGCTTTACACTCGCTAGCTGTCTTCACACGCACAAAAGAAAACACACAAAAAAAAAATAACGAGAATAAACAAATCAAATTATTTCAGCAGACTCGCCTGTCAATTAGGTCGCTCGTTAATTGATCGACCTCAAAACTCGATGATGAACGCGAAGGCGAACGAGCCTACTTTTTATCGTCGACTCGCTCATTCAGCGTTGTTACTTTCCAGTGGTCGAAAAATAAAGCTAAAAAGCGGAAGAAGAAGAAGAAGAAGAAGAATGAAAAAATGCGACGCAAAGATCGAGGTCGACGTGATCAAAGAGCGAAAGAGCGAGGGAGAAAGTTGCATATAGAGCTGTCCACAAGCATCGCTCCACTCTTCGTCGAGTGAAAAGAGCCTGTACAGGCTGGGCGCTAATACAGGGGAGGATAGGCACAAGTGGGCTCTCCTGGGGTGCACACATACACGCCCACACACACACACACACACATAAATAGAGAGAAAAAGAGAGTCAGTTTGACCGAACCAGAAGGAGAGAAACATGAGAGAAGTGGATGGACGGTGATGACAAGAGCGTGCTCGTGAGAGAGAAAGAGAGAGTGAGTGAGAGGGTGAAAGGAGGGTGAACCTGGAAAAGGAATACTCGTGTTTCGGCTGACGCGACGTTACGTGACGGTATAATGGTCCTTGTCTTACCGCACTACGTTTCGTCGTCTATTCAAGCTCTCTAGACGACTTCCTCTACCCTCTTTCTCTCTCTTTCTCTCTCTCACCCTCTCTCTTTCCCTCTCTCTCTCTCTCTCTCACTCTCACCCTCCTGAAGCTTTCCTCGTTCTCGTCATAGTCCTGTCAACCTATATACCCATATAACTGTATACACGTATACAGAGAATGCCCGCCCGATTGTTACCCCTTCTTAAGCCTGTACTTGACGACAACCCATCTGTTCTACCGTGCACGCTCCGTTGGCTCGACGCCTCCGTAAAGTATTACACCAGAGGCCTCTCTTCGCTCGAAACATTCTGCTTCCCTTCATCCTCCTTCTCCGGCCTCTACCTTCGCCCACCTCGCGAACCAATGCGCGACCAACCATGACCCAATGGGAAATTCCTTGCTCTTCCTTGCCCAGTCGGCAAAAAAATGGCAAAAAGGCGTCCTCTCGCGAGACGTTCTTCGCTCCAGGTCGATTGAATTTTTTCGCGCCCCCTTTCTTCACCCTTTGTACACCTCGGCCTCTTTGATATATGGACCGTTCTCTCACCGCGAAATATGCCACGCGCGCTTTACGGTTATCGAGAGGAAACCAAGAATTTACCCAAGCTTTTTTATCCCCTCTCGTCTATTACGACGCAAAAAGTACATTGGGAACGAGTATTTGATGTTTTTTTTTTTCTTCTTTTCTTCTTCTTCTTTTTTCATCTTCGTTTTCTTCGGTTACCCTTTGCGTTTTTCGCATGGAATTTTTCAGTTTTCGACGGACAACGATCGACGTAAGGAAGGAGGTTTCATTGACGAGGGTAAATTTGCAATTGGATCGGGGACGACCAAGAGGGGGAATAAGAAAGATCGCGACATCGAGGTTCTTCGGAAAAATAAAAAGAAAATTATTGCGTCGGAAAATTGTTTCGCTTTTAGCCTCGGGCTTTTGTTTTTTTTCGAAGCTTGACTTTCACGCGAAACAAATATTTTATGTAAATTGTCGAGTAGGCGAGTTTTTACATCGAAGTAACGAAACGAAACTTGAACACTGTTTCGATAAATTTAGCAAATCGTTGAAAATATAGCTCGGTCTCAATAGCAGCAGTCGGGATCGACGCACGCGCCGCTGTGCTCATCCCGCAACCATCCGTCCATGCATCGACAACCATTGGGAATACAGTTCTGCGAAAAAAAAATAAAAATCCATCGTATATTTGAATTTGTCGACGGACGCGAGACAAAGAAGATCGAAGAAAAAGAAACGTCGGCCTTGTCGCAATGTAGGCAAAAAAATGACTTACGCGTGTGCAAACTTCGAGATTAGGATTGGCGCAGGTTGGTTCGCAGACCGAGCCGCAGCTCGCCCGCACTTCGTTTACGTCGCAACCCTCGTCACCCCAGTATTGGTATCCTCCACACTGGGCCGATGCGAGATCTGTCGATCATTAAAAATTATCGTAACTGTAGAAAGATCGATCGCGTTTACAATTTTTTTCATTCGGCAGAATAAAATTTTCGAAAAATCGACCGAATAAAAACATTTTGGAAAACTGGCAGAATAAAATTTAGGAAAAAATAGCAAAATCAAATTTTGTAAAAAATCGACACCACAATCAAGTCTCCTCCTTTATCCTCCTTTATAACGCGTTTTGCTTCGTTGTTGCTTCAAAAATATAACTCAGCGAAAGATCGACGTAAAACAAACCGAACGCGAGAGATTATTTTTTTCTATCATACCGGTCAAGGTTATCGCTGCGACGAGCAGAATTAAGACGAAGCTTCTCATGATCGAAACGTTTCGAAAGTACTTGATTACACTGAAACGGTAACGCTCGTTAGCCTCTTCTTTTATACCACGCTTATTGCTTTTAATTGCTTTTCAATGACATCGACCGCAGGCCCGCTAGTAGCCGTTGAGAACAACATCGTTCAATAAATAAAACGAAACATCTGTCGTTGGAACTGGAGCGTTTTATAAAATGCATCGAAGTCTCGTCCGGTTACCCCGAGTTTTCTCAGCCGGTTAGAACGGACGGTTCGTCGATCGACCGTGAAATAATCTACAAATTTTTAATTAAACAAAGTATTTCTTTTTGTATCTTCGTTTATAGATATATGTCGTCAAAACGCCGGTGCTGCCATTTGCGGAGGTCTCTGTAAAAGCTCAAGGTCATACCGATTTTTATCTCGGTCGGTCCATTTTTTTTTCGTTAAAAATCATGCGGTGAAACTAACGATCGTTCTTTATTCGAATAATGAAATAATCATCGATATATTTAACAGTTATATCGATAATAATAGATTTTCCACGAAGTGTACGTCGGTTATTATAATTTTAATGATAAGGAGGAAAAAAAGACCGAGCGCATCGCAATTAACGGCGCAAATCTCGCGAAGCAGTGTCAAGGACAGAACTTTGGAAAATCCGTGTGTTGCGAAACGAAGGCTGCAAAGTAAGGCTATTAAACTGTAATACGAAACAATGATTTCCCTGTCGCGAATGTCGGAAACATTAGCCAAGGCCGAACAAGAAAGTCCGGAACAATTATACTTTTATCGTGATTATGAGATAAAAAACATAAAGATAAATAGCCGACGAGCCCCTCGAGTCCCAGTTGTAAAAGCAGGCGAGATACAAAAAAAAAGAGAAGAAAATATTAATCGTTTATCGAATGATTCACAGGCTGGATCGGTATTTTTCCAGTAGGTATGACGTGCTACCTTTGTTCGTAAATTTTCGCTTTAAACCTTAAATCCCCGATTTTTTGTTTACAGTTTCTGTTTATCAAACGTTACTAAAAAAAAGACTGTACATTAAGGGAAAAATAAGGAAAAAAATCAAATCATAGTGAAAATAATTTTTTATTACAAAATTATTTATTCGAGCATTATTTGCGATTAGAAAATCTACGACGCACGAATGACGTGCACCGCATACAAATACACCCGAGCTGATTATTCCATTTTGGCTACGATGAGTAAAAAGCATCCAAACGTTTCTGCAGTTAACGTAGAGCCAGAAAAAACCATGTGTTGCCAAACGGCAATACGACCCATTTAAGGGTTAACGACACCTCACGCGCCATTTTACAATTGTGTTTCGTTCATGGCATCGATGCTGGCGGGATCGATCTCGACGATCATTATCTCTTCGTCCGGTCCGGGACAATTTTCAGCGTAGACGCACGTACCGTCCTCCTCGTTTCGCAAAGTTCCAGGCTGACATCGGCAGCCATTTTCTATACACGACTGTAAAACCGATCGAATATCGATTACCGATCACGGTCGAAATGTCGATAAAATCGGTTTGAGAATACAAATTTGATACTCACGTTCGGTGGACAAGATTTTGGCTCGGGATTGGTGCAAGTTGGTTCGCAGACTGGACCACAGGTGGTTTGCGTCGCAAAATATCCGCAAGTTCGATCGATCGCGATCATGCCCGATCCCGGGTTGCTGCAATCTTCGCTCCTGACGCATAAACCGGTATTCGTGTCACGGAAAAAACCTTCGTTACATCGACAACCGTTTACGATACACGCATTTGTCCTGAAGACCGGTATTCCCACATAATGAGTACCAGCGGGCAAACATCCCTTCGACTCGCGATCGAAACACGTTGGTTCGCACTGTCGCCCACAGGGCGCGGGAGCTGCGTTCGCCCCGCAAAACTTGTTTCGAACGATCGGCTTCAACGAAAAATCGGTACAATTTTCACCCCTGACGCAACTTCCGGTGTTCCAGTCGCGCAAAAAACCGTTCTTGCATCGGCAACCATCAGCGATACAGTTCTAGGAAAACGATTTTTAGAATGATCATTTTTTATTTAATTCGATTAATTTAATTCTATCGAATCGGATATATTACTCACGTCCATGCAGGTCGATGGATTGGGATCGTTGCAAGAAGGTTCGCACGATGGGCCGCATTCCGATCGGGCCGCGCCTTTCCCACAAATCCCGACGACTCGAACGGTCTCTGGTGGCGAACAATCCTTGGCTAAAACGCACTCGTCGGTAAATTCGTCTCGTAAATAACCTGCTTTGCAATGGCAAGTGTTCATGATACACGGCTGAAAGACAAATTCAACATTGTTTTAATAGATATTCAATTCAGAAAAAATATTCAATATCGAAATGTCGCACTTACCGATTTGCAAGTCCCTGGATTAGGATTCGCACAGGTCGGCTCGCACACCGGCCCGCAAGGTCCGATCGTCTCGTTGCTTTTGCAATATCCATCGGCGTTCGTCACTCCTGCGATGCAAATCAGCGATTCGTTTTTATCAAATCGATCGATCGGTAAACAAAAATTGTTTATTTTCGTAATTTTTAGAATATCGTTTTTACGTTCGTAAAACAACTTTACGAAATCGATATAAAATTGGCAAAAATTGTATTCTCAAAACGGAGTAAGAAAAATAGACGTTTTTTTAAATAATATCATTTTGTAATTCGCGACATAAATACTTCGTGATACTTTGACTCGAGAATGATAATTCGATCGAAAATAATTCTGCGACAGATCGGCGGATAACTTAATTAAAAAATGTGACGATTCGTCAAAAATCATCGGTTTGAAAATGTTTCGAGCGTTTCTCGTTTCAAATATAAAATATCGTACCAGCGTTGAGAGCGATCGAGGCACAGACGAAGATTAATGCAAATTTCTTCATGATATTGTTGCGTGTCTCGAAGTGTCGGAAGAGAAACTATCGCGATAAAGCTAGAGACCGGTTCTTTTATTGAGATACGGCGGCAACATTTCGATATCTGAGAACGGGCTTATAACTAGCTTCGTTTCTCTCTTCAATTTTAATTACATACGGTGTGATTTTATTCGCTAGAACGCCTTTGAAAATGCTAACTCAACTATGAATAATCGAAATTAGAAAAGATGTAACGTTAAAAAAAAAACGTGTTCTTCGTTAAATTTACTCAACCGTAATATAGAACTAGAATACACGAAGTGCAAATGGAAATTATTTGCCTGCCCCAAATTTCAATCGAACACGCGCTCGTCGTACAAAACACACATCGTTTTTATTTCAATAATTATTTAATGTTCACAATTATACGATATTATAATACAATAATTTTATTGTAAAAAACTGTAAAAGTTGTGCAAATAAAACTCTATTATATATATAATACAATAATTTTTCTTTAACAAATTTGCCAATAAATATTTCATTAAACGCCATAAAATCGCAATATTATTTATAATTAAAAATCACGCGTTTTTACAAACACACACAACGTAACGTTCGATAAACATTGCTAACTCCGTTATAAATCCGGTCTGTCCGAGTTCGGGAAATCCAGAAAATAGTATCGCTAATTGCGTCACGGATATATCATCGAGACGATGTCGCGTGTATCGAGGATGATACGCGTCACGTGGTCGTCTATCAGTGCTGACATACGTACAAAATCTCGAAATACATGAAGTCGATTACACCACCGAGGCTGGGATAATCGCTCCGTAATCTCGCGGAGGTCATCATCCCGCGTATACGTAACGTAGAATTTCCGATTATCGATAAAATGATTTTTAAAAATCACGAAGATTTCCCGATTTTTTAAATTTTTATGAAATTGTTAAATTTGATAAATCGGCAAAAATCGGCAGTAAGGATGATTACGCAGAAACTCTATGAAAAATTCACGATAACGTAAGCACTGTGTGACGCTAGTACGTGTAAAAAAAATGCCGAGCGACCCTAAAGTCCCAGAAATCGGTATTCGATCGAAGGATCGAACACGATCGGAGTTAAAAGTGAATTCGTCGTAATAATTCTATAAACGACACTCAATGACATCCTGAATTTCTCGTCGAATACGAATATAATATTGTTCCTGATTTTAACCGATATTGCCGATTTTCTCGCCTGTCTGGCGGAGAATAAAGGTCACCCTGTCAACAATCCACGTGTTCGAGGATCTCTGTCGTCTTCTACTCTAACATAATTCAACAATCTTAAAACCTATTACGTACTAACGAAGAAACAAAACACGATTTATCATCTCTCGATAACGATTTATATCCATTAAATTAACTTCTACGCATCGTCGATTCTCGATGATTTTATCCACGACGTGCGTAACAGCCCGTGGGATAAGAAACGCATCGATGAAAACGATTACGAACGAATCCCTCGTCGCATCGACAACCGTTCACTACGCACACCTGAAACGTAAACAAACTTTGACATTTTTTTACCGATCTTAAGAAATCGGTAAGGATGCGATTACGCTTTTAAAATCGAATTAATTACCCTCGCGCATTTTGTTGGATTAGGATTGACACACGTGGGCTCGCAGACCGGTCCGCAAGGTGCGTGCGATTCGTTCTTGCCGCAAGTGTGGTCAGCGACGATGACGCGATCGGGACGCGGACAAGCTTGAGAACGAACGCACTTGTTCGTCTCGTCGTGTCGGAAAAATCCTTCTTTGCATCGGCAGCCGTTAATTATACACGACTGAAACGAAAATCCAAATTCATTTTTATTTCATACGATAAATTATAATTTTTTCGGTCTCGTGTAAATACAAATAAGAATATGAAACTCACCAGAATGCAAACCTCCGGATTTGGAACCAAACAGGATGGTTCGCATACCGGACCGCAGGGTGTTCTTTCCTCGTTCAATCCGCATTCCTCATCGGCTTTGACCGAGTCTAATTATAAATATTTCGTTTAATGACAATTATAGATCAGCACTAATTGCGAACTACGTTAATTGTTCGATATGGATTAATATTTGTTTTAATCACTACTCGACGTTTCCAATCGTTTCGAAATTTTACATATATTTTCCGTCTAAGATCGAACTTTGTCTTTGTTACGTGCTATTAAAAAATTGTTATCTGACATGAACTAAATTGAGTATGCTAATACGAATATTAGATACTCAAGAACAAATTTTAATCAGACCAAAAATAAACTCCGATCGGCCCTAACCCGAGGAAAAATCGGTTAACGAGTTTACTCAATTGTCACTTGTTAATTCACTCGTTCACCAAAGAATAAAAATATATATTCCATTTATTTTAACGTTCGATCAAAATTTGACACGTCTCGATTCCCGAATTTTGGTAGAGTCTCGTCAAGGATAAAATCAACGATTGAAAATTAATCACGAAGATCGAAATAGAATGAAAAAAAAATGGTTGTATCCGTAACGTACCGGGACTTAGAAGTACCGAAGCCAGAAACAAAATGATAATGGAAGCGTTCATGATGCTGCACAATTTCCGTTCGACTATGTCGTAAGATCGACTGACATCCTCGACTTCGTCGATAATTGTCTTATATACACGTAAGCGACATGCATCGTCCTACTTGTCGCGGTTTCTTTCACGGTTCGATCTTTCGGAAATGAACATTTTAATTTCCGACAGCCGACGAGGGTCGTGCATAATGAGTGGATTCGGTGTAAAAAAAAAAAAAAGTAAGGTAAATATAGCCAAAATTGATGAAGATGCATTCTCTCGCCGGTTAAAGCCACGATCCTACGAGTTTATCGTGTTTAATCGTCGAGTTTGTTCAGCTGCGATAAGCAACGGCCTTTCTTTTTTTCATTTCTTTTTTTCCCCCCCGAAATTTCTCGGTCATTCTACCCATTAAACCGTGGGTATGACGAGAATTCGTAATGCAGAAAGTGCAAAGAGAATTCGCAAACAGATTTTTTAATAGCGCGATTAATTAGACTCGTTTGCCGTTCGATTATCGATTCGATCGACCATCGAACGATCGTCGATCGATTAAGTTCTAGTAACGATCGTTAAGATAAAAATTATCGATGAATTACGATTAATTAATTATCGCGATTAATCATTAGCGAATAATTTATTTCGGCGTCGAGACTTTCGTGTTTAACTCGATTTCGCGCGTACTAAAAATAATTTGTAGGTAACGAAAGTGATAACAGGGGCACGTGCTCTTCTAACATCCGTTCATTAACGGACTGACGCGTTAACCCTTAACGCCTTAGGCCACCCTAGAGGTTGAAAAAATCCCCAAAAATAGGCTTTTTGGGGATTTTTTTTCAGAAATACTACAAAATAAATCGAGATAACAAAAACGTGATTTTATTATCTATATCAGTGACTGCTTACAATAATTTTTTTGAAGCGATTTATTACAAAATGGCGGCTGTGCAGCGTTTTTGCGACGACGTCTTTTTTTTCGGGGTCCACGGCCGGACTAACAGCTCCTGTAATTTTTAAAATAATAATGAGCAAATGAATTTTTCGATTATATATAGTAACTGCTATAGAAGTACGTAGGATTTTTGCGATATATTGATTTTTGGCCAAATGGCGCCCTTCTAAAGTGAAAAGTGAAAAACTGGCCTAAAAAATTGTCAGATAATGGTTAATAACAAATGAACTACGCAATATAAACAAAAAATCCTACGTACTTCCATAGACAATGTATATTTCAAGATATTTTCAAAATTTCAAGTTAATCGGTTGAAAATTGCTAGAGTTACGAGTCCGGCCAACTTGAAAAATACAGTATTGAGATAAACGCGTTTAAAGTTTTGAGTAGTCGCGCTGCGGGCCAGACGGCCTTGTACTAAAATTCGAAAACCGAGTACCTAAAGGTTTTTCCCGGCCATAATCTTCTGGGACATCATTTTTGAAGTCCTAAGGGACCATTTGGAATTAAAAAAAAAAATCGATTTTTCGAAAATTCTAGGGTGGCCTAATTTCTAGCTCTATTTTCTAGTATTTTCTAGCTCGACATTAACTGCAGGAACGTTTGGATATTTTTTTCGCATTGTAGCCAAAGATAACAAACCACTCACGTGTATTTATATGCGATGCACATCATTCATGGGTCGTAGATTTTCTAACCGAAAATAATGCTCAAATAAATCATTTTGTAATGAAAAATATTTTCACAAAGATTTGATTTTTGTTCCTTATTTTTCCGTTAATATTCACTCACTTTTTTTAGTAATGTTTGATAAATAGAAACTGTAAACAATAAATCGCGCATTTAAGGCTTAATCATGAACTAAATTCTTATTCGAACGAATACCGATTAGCAAAAAGGCAACGAAAAAAAAAAGAAAAGTTCTCGACGTTCGAAAAAGTTTCGCGTCCGCGACGATTTTTGTATCGCCATAATTTATCGATCTCGATATAATGCGATCCGAGCGATAACTAGACGTCGATAAAGCGCCGTAAATTTCGATACGACCCCTCGAAACGGAAACGAATTCGCGCTCGATTGTCATATCGATGAAAATAATAATGGAAACGTCGTGAACGCTCGTCGTTCGAACAAAAACAACAATTGCCGATCCCGATTGTTTTCTGAATAAACCCAAACCCGAACGTTGATTGTTTCTTCTTGTTTTTTTCTGTTTTCATTTTTCGCTTACTTTTTTCGTACGAGGGAAAGTTCATTGTTTTCTTCATGTGCCGTAAATCATTTCGGTTCCTAAAAAGAGAGAAAAAAAGCGTCGACAATATTCGCAAACTAATATTGTGAGACACGCACTTTCTTTTCTTGGCGACGAAACGCATAAATCAACACCTAAGCGAGATAATCGCGAGCAATTGTCAAATCCCAAGTGAGATTACAATTCAAGGAAAAAACAGTGTAAAAAGTTGGCAAGACGATCCGTATAAATTGTCGTGCTCGACGAGCCACAAGCACATTCCTCCTTGAAAAATATTCAAACGTTCAACATGACTCGCTCGGTTCAACTCATCGTTCTCTTCGTTCTTCTGACAACCCTGGCATACTCGTGTAAGTATTTTACGTCACGGTTTACAATTTATTATTTTATTTAATAATAATTTACCGATGTTTTTTTTATTGCGCTCTATTTTTAATAATATAATTTATTAATCATTTATCTTTTGTTTTTCATCAGCTGAGGCAGGTGTGTGCCCCGGAGGACCTAACGATATATGGACCGATTGCGGCACTCAGTGTCCCAGAACGTGCGAAAATCCTAATCCAGGACCCTGCCAACTCGTTAGTATTATTTTCTTTTTTGCTCATTCGTACTCAGCGAACGTTAAAATTAACAATTGCACGGTTGTTTCTATTATTAATTAAGTATTCGAATTAATTAGTTAATTAATCATTGAAACGTAACGTTGATTTATTAATTTATATATTATTATTTAATTATTCAATTAATTTGATTAATTTAGTTTATCGTTTGTTTATTTAACTTTGTTTAATTCACGTTGCAGAGCTGCAGACTGAACGCGTGCGAATGCAGGGAGGGATATTACAGACGCGCCGTAGATAACCATTGCGTACTGTTCCGTGATTGTGGCAGGCGTTATTGAATTTCGAAGGATAACGAATCCTCTTTTATGACAACGTTGCTACAACCGCCTCTATTGTCCGTCACAACTTTACAATTAATTCTCATCGAACAAATTATTAATTTCAATAAATATTTATGTCACACGTATTCGAACGTTAACCTTATTTTCCATCGTTTTAATTAGTCCCTTTAATTTTGATTTATTTTTCTTAGTTCATTTTATTTCGTTATTTCGTTTTCACTTTATTTATTAATTTCCATTATTTCATTCAGCTTCGATCACCAAAATCTTAAAATTCAGATTTTGATTTTTACATTATAGCGGATTTTGAAGAAACAAAATTCGAGATGTCTATCCGCTATCAGTGTCAATCCAACTTTATTCAATGTTCGAAATGGAGCGAATTTTATTCTACATTTGAGATTCTATATTTTAGAATTTTTAAACGGAGCCAAATATCGTCTCGTCAATTTTACGAAGGGAACGGCAATCGCGAGGCAAAACGCACCTGCCATCGAAGTCGCGCAAAAAACCTGAGATACATTGACAGACGTCTGGTACACATATCTAAAACATAAATTTAATATTATTTTTTTTTTTTGTGATTTTGGATCGCTTAAATATCCCAAGATATTTAATTACCTGATTACAGACGGGGGCGGGCTCAATGCAAGATGGTTCGCATTCCTCTCCACATCTCGTGAACCATGTGTTGGGTCCGCAATCTCGATCTAGGGATAGAAATATCGATTATTATTTTTACTTCGTTTCCCTAAAAATATTTAGACTCATTACGAATTAAGAAATATATTAATTTTCCGATAATAACTTTTTTTTTAATATTCACGTCTACATCTCTATAAGTTTGATACCGGTTGGCATACGAAAAATATGAATACCAAATAGTGGCAATTTCTTCGAATGACTAGTTATTAAAAAACTAGAAGACGGATGATAAATAAAATGATGAAATAAATGATATCTCGTAAAAGCAATTATTCTGTCTTTTCACCGAACTAAGACTTGCGTACCTACTCGCGAGAATGCCACGTTTGTACTTTCGACAATTTTATATTCATATTTATCATTATCAAATTTTGGTCCAGCGAAATTGGACCTAATTAGCCCAAATATAGCAAAATGATATTTTTTAATAAATAATGAATTACAAAGTTTTTCTGCATGTTAATTAATTTTTTTCGCATACGGCCGTTATCTTGTAATTTATTATTAACAACTTATTACTTCAAGGCAAGTAATATTTTTCACTGGTAAAAAATCTTTATATTTTGTTCATTTATTCGTTAAGAACGAAAAAAAAAAGATAATAATTAAGTAAGTACCCGCGTATATCGTATCGGCGCAAAGAAGCACCGAAGCAACAACGAAAATTACAGCTGAAGTCTTCATGATGCTGAGACGCGTGCGGTTAATTTTTCAAACTGTTACTGATGTAAAAACGACCGATGATCCTTATTTTATATAATATTCATCGACGTATACGTCGTACGGTGATACAGTGGAAATTCTTTCACGCCCGTTTCGCTCGCAGATAAAAAAATTCATTGTATATATTCGAGACGTGCGATGGATCGTGCCTCTGAAAGAAAAACAGTAAAAACATAATTGTAATCGATAAAAAAAAAGCAATGCTGTTTCAGCGAGTTTCTCGAGTTTGTGATGAAAACAATGCTCCTAAATCTAATCAACTAATCCTCAATGACGCAAATTGTAGTAGAAAATATTTTTTTAAATCGTACAATGTTTCAAAAAATTGTTAACTCGTTGGTGTCGACTTTTCACGCTCCTCGTCGAATTCGTTCAGCCGCGACCCCTCAAAATCTTAGAACGTACATCTACCATAATTCCAATGTTTGAAACATTTTTTCGGTAATTCACATCCGGTTGAAGAACTCTAAATATACATTTTTATATTATCGTAGATTTGGAGAAGAAAATCGAGAAGTCTATCGGCGTCGATGCAACTTTATTGAATTTTATTTAATTATTCAATGTTCAAAACAGATGAAATTTTATTTAATATTTGAGATAAGATATTTAAAATTGTTTAGATCGTGTAAATTATCACCTCGTCGATTAGCCACGGAGAAGACATCCACGAGACTCGACGCACCGGCCACGGTAGTCTCGGAAAAATCCGTAATTGCAACGGCAACCATTCATGATACAACCCTGGATCAAAACATAGTAACTCTTAGCGACTAAAAACCATGGAATTTCTTCGAGCTTGGTCGAGTCGTCAAAAAAATTGAAAAGCGATACTCACGGCTGGGCATACAGTAGGATTAGGATTATTGCAAGTAGGTTCGCACACTGGGCCACATGGATCGACCGATTCGTTGGGTCCGCAAGAATTTTCAACGACCATGACACCACCGTCCCATCCACTTCCGCATTGAAAGGGAACAACGCACGCCCCAGTACTTTCGTCTCGGAGAAATCCTGGTTGGCATCGACAGCCGTCTATCATGCACCCCTGAAACACAAATTTAATATTATATTTAACGGAAATTACGATTTTTGAATCGTTTCAATATCACACGACAATTACCAATGTGCAGATCTGGGGGTTCGGATCACGACAAGACGGTTCGCACGACGCACCACAAGGTGCTTGTACTTCGTTTGGTGGGCATACTCCATAGGTCGAGTCTACCGATAGATACATCGATTATTATTTTCAATTCGTTTCCCTAGAAATACTTGGTCTTGGTTGCTAGTTACTAGTTAAGAGATATGTATTAATAAATACCTATTTATTAATGAAGAATTTAATTATTAAGTAATAATGGTTAATTAATAATCATATTCTTAATTGTACTATGGATTATGTATTAGTCATTATTGGTAAATTTACCGATAATATTTGTATTTTGGACAATTTTGTATTAATATTTATTATTAACAAATTTTCGTCAAGCCAAACGAACCTAATTAGCCCGAATATAGTAAAATGCCAATTTTACTATATTCCAATAATTAATAAATCACCAAGTTTATTTCACATTAATTACTTAATTTTCTCTTGCTATACGACCAATTATCATTTAATTTATTATTACCAACTTTTCATTTCAAGGCAAATCTAATATTTTTTACTGGCAAAATATTTATTTCTTTTACATTTATTCGTAAAGAAGGAAAAAATATAATAAATAAATATCCCCGTGTATCGTACCGGCGTAGAGAAGCACCGAAGCAAAGACGAAAATCACAGCGGAAGTCTTCATGATGCTTAGACGTTGTGTGCACAATTTTCCGAACTGATACTGTTGTAATGACCATCCATGCGCCTTCTCTTATACTCTCAGGTGAGACATACGTCATACGCTGATACAATAGAAATTCTGTAATGTCCAGATAGCTTTCCAGATAAAAATAATACATTGTATATTCTCCGCCCGTAAAACGGGTCAAGCCCGTGGAAAAAAAACAGTATGCCTAACATTGATAATTAAGGGCAGGGTTCGGTTAATCCGCTCAAAAACACGCCCATTTTCAAGATTTTTTTTAGACAATACTGGTAATGCTAGGTTACTTAATTAATTTTTATATAATAATACAATGTCTCAACAATAGTTTCCAAAATTTTAGTTGAAAAATATGGATATTGCCGATAAAAAATAAAGTTGTTTCGCGGTGTACACTATAATTCGTCACTGGATCATTCGAAACGAAAAAATCAAATTGTGTTTATTAGGTGAAATGTTTCCCAAGGGAAGGTGGCCCAGTTTTTTTTATCGATTTTTCTATTTTTGGTAGCACTTGGAAGTCAACGATGCGATTTGCGCCAAAAAAATGGCACGTTTTTTATTGTAAAATAAAAAATAGTGTATAAAATTTCAAAAAAAGCGGTGCATTACATTTTGAGTTACAGTGTACACCGACTTTGAAAAATGTAAGTCTCAGAAACACGCTTTAAAGTTAGACAGGCACCCGGTGTCGGGCAACCGATTCTCAAATGCTCATAACTTCGGTAATTTTTCTCCGATCGACTTGAAATTTTGGCACAATATTCTTGAGATATTGTACATTAATTTAAAAAATGAAATAAAGTAATACCTAACCCTGCACTTAATTTAACGGGACTCTCGCGTTCGCTTATCACATGAGTAGTCGCGAGAAAGCTACATTTGTATTTTCGGCAATTTTATATTCATATTTATTATTAAATTTTGATTCAGCGAAATCGGACCTATTTAAGCCAAATAGGGCAAAATGATATTTTTCAATATTTAACAAATTATAAAGTTTGTTTCATTCTAATTACTTAATTTTTTTGCGTACGACCAATTATCTTTTAAGTTATTATTAGGTACTAACTTTTTGATTTAAGGCAACTAATATTTTTCACTGGTAAAAAATTTTTTTTTTTAATTTCATTTCCAAACTGTTACTGATGTAACAAAGATCGATGACCCTTACTTTATAGGAGTAATCGACATACCTATACGTCGTACGCTGATACAATGGAAATACTTTTACAGCCGGTTCGCTCACGGATAAAAAAATTCATTGTATATATTCGACACGTATAATGGTTCGTGCCTGTGAAAGAAAGACAGTAAAAACATAATTGAGGTCGATAAAAAAGCGAAGCTCCTTCAACGAGATTTTCGAACTTGTGATGAAAACAATACTCCTAAATCCCATCGGCTAATCCCCAATGACGAAAATTGTAATAGACAATATTTTTTTAATCCTACAATGTTTCATAAAATTGTATATAACTTAAATTGAGCTAAAACGATCATTAGCTCGTTGGAGTCAACTCATCGCGCTCCTCGTCGAGTTCGTTCAGCTGCGACCCCTCCAAATCTTAAAACGCACGTCTACCATAATTCCAATGTTTCAAACATTTTTTCCGTATTTCACGTCCGGTTGAAAAACTCTAAATATACATTTTTATATAATCGTAAATTTAGAGAAAAAAAATCGAGAAGTCTATCGGCGTCGATGCAACTTTATTGAATTTTATTTAATTATTCAATGTTCAAAACAGATCAAATTTTATTTAATATTTGAGATAAGATATTTAAAATTGTTTAGATCGTGTAAATTATCACCTCGTCGATTAGCCACGGAGAAGACATCCATGAGACTCGACGCACCGGTGACGGTAGTCTCGGAAAAATCCGGAATTGCAACGGCAACCGTTTATGATACAATCCTGGAATAAAAAATAGTAATTCTTAGCGACTAGAAACCATGGAATTTCTTCGAGCTTGGTCGAGTCGTCAAAAAAATTGAAAAACGATACTTACGGCTGGGCATACAGTAGGAGTAGGATTATTGCAAGTAGGTTCGCACACTGGGCCACATGGATCGACCGATTCGTTGGGTCCGCAAGAATTTTCAACGACCATGACACCACCGCCCGATCCACTTCCGCATTGAACGGGAATAACGCACGTCCCAGTACTTTCGTCTCGGAGAAATCCTGATTGGCATCGACAGCCGTCTATGATGCACCCCTGAAACACAAATTTAATATTATATTTTACGGAAATTACGATTTTTGAATCGTTTAAATATCACACGACAATTACCAATGCGCAGGCCACAGGGTTCGGATCACGACAAGACGGTTCGCAGAACGCGCCACAAGATGCTTGTACTTCGTTTGGTGGGCATACTCCATAGGTCGAGTCTACCGATAGATACATCGATTATTGTTTTCAATTCGTTTCCTTAGAAATACTTAGACTTGGTTGCTAGTTACTAATTAAAAGATACGTGTTTATAAATATATATTCCTTAATTGTATTATGAATTAAATATTAGTCGTTAAATCGGTAAATTTACCGATAATAGTTGTATTTTGGACAACTTTATGTTCATATTTATTATTAATAAATTTCGATCCAGCGAAATCGGACCTAATTATCCCGAATATAGTAAAATGCTATTTTCCAATAATTAATAAATCACCAAGTTTATTTCACATTAATTACTTAATTTTCTCTTGCTATACGACTAATAATCATTTAATTTATTATTACCAACTTTTCATTTCAACGCAAATCTAATATTTTTTACTGGCAAAATATTTATTTCTTTTACATTTATTCGTAAAGAAGGAAAAAATATAATAAATAAATATGCCCGTGTATCGTACCGGCGTAGAGAAGCACCGAAGCAACGACGAAAATCACAGCGGGAGTCTTCATGATGCTTAGACGTTGTGTGCACAATTTTCCGAACTGATACTGATGTAATGACCATCCATGCTCCTCCTCTTATACTCTCAAGTGAGACATACGTTATATGCTGATATAATGGAAATTTTTTAATGTCCAGATCGCTTGCAGATAAAAAATAATACATTGTATACTTTCCGTACGTCCAATAGGTCAAACCCGTGGATGAAAAACCAGTATGTCTAACATTGATAATTAAGCGAAGCTGCTTCAACGAGACTCTCGCGTTCGCTTCTCAAATATGGTCACTCGTAATAACCAATTTATTTTATGTTTTCCACGAAATCTTCCTGATCATACGTTTCGCAACATGCATTTTTCCATATGTAAAAATCACTCCTTCTTATCATCGTTCTAATAATTAAATACGTCTATTTTATTCGAACGAAAATTACTAAAAAAAAAAGAATTCAATTCAATTCGAATAAGCATGCACGCGCACTTTTTTTTTTAAATTCGTCGTTTTTCTCCTACTTATCAGAAATCTGTAGCTAGCAACGAAGAACAAGAATCACTCGTTTGTCTACGTAACGATTTATTTAACTACTCGCTTCAGCATATTTTACAATAACGCACATTGTTGTCACGTCTATTTGCCAAAGGGAGGGCAACTCGCTAACAGAATGCAATCTCCGAGACGCTGGCGATAATATCCGGGGCTACATCGGCAACCGTTGATCTGACAACCCTGAAAGGAAAAAAATCGTTACATTTTTATCGAATGAAAGTCATGAAAATTGTATCGTTTGCTGAATCGCGTCGATACGATCGAAAAATGATACTGACTTCGCTGCACACTGTCGGATTCGGATTACGACAAGTTGGTTCGCATCGTGGGCCGCAACTTGCCCGTTCTTCGTTCCTCGGGCAAGATCCAGCGGCGGTCGTCGAGCCTAAATCACCGATTTTATCAATTATCGTTTTTACATTCTTTTCTTTTTCATTCGAGCTGTTGATGCAAAATTACCGACGAGTATTAAGAAACATTCACACTTCCTTATTAACACGATGGAATGGACACAATGACTGACAATTTAAAAATATTCTTCCGTGCTCGTCGATTTAATTTTTTTAATAGATTTGCGTGTTTTAATTTTGTTTTATTATTCTAAGAAATAATATTAAGAAAAATATTAATTAATATTCGCTGGATTATGATAAAATAACAGTAATGATCAATTGTCGATAATATTTAAATAATAATCAAAATCAATTAGTTCAAATAGAAGAAAATAATATTTATAAGAATATTTTTTAAAGGTATAAAAGAATATCTTGTTTTATGATATCCATAACGATATAGTTACGTTAACGTCCAATAAAGTCCGTTCGCCGTATACGCCATTTTTCCAATTCCCGGAAGAAGAAAGAGATACAATTTAGTATGAAAATATGAGAAAATACATTGAAAATGTATTCACGGTTAACGTACCAACGAAGAGAAATATTGAAGCCAGAATGAAAAAGGCGACGGAACTATTCATGGTGCTGCTGTGTTCGGTGTACAATTTTTCAAACAGAAAACTACGGTACTGTAATAACATTTATCGAAGATTCTCTTATATACCTCTCGCAGCATTTGTCATACGAGGAAATTAGAAAAAATTCATGCGAAACGCATATGTCGTGACTCAAGCTTCTATGTAAAAAACAACGTAGCACAAATTGATAAGAATTTGATACTGCCAGTAGGTACCTATAGGCTCATTGTAGGCGTTTCTAGTGTTTAATCATCGAGTATGATCAGCTGCGATAAGAAAGTCGTTCGACTTTCCCGTTCAAATGTTAATACGTGTCTCGTTCGACGTGAAAATCAATCACGCGTATCTTTTTTTTCATTCTAGATCACTGATTACATAAATTTTATTAGTGAAGATTTTTCCTCGCGAGAAATTAAAAATTGGTATAGAAATCGTGTCGAACGATTCTCCATTATTCCAGGATAATTGTTTAATTCAATAATTAGGTACAGCATAAAACCAGCATACAAATTTTCCCAGTCGAACCAAGACCCGGCTCTTCATTATTTTTTCGATCCCATTACGAGGGAATCCACAGTAGCGATAACAAAATAATTCGCAACAAAAGGCACGAAAGTGAATTCTGAGAAATCGTTGCAAATGTTAAAAAAAATATTTGCGTATGAGTTTGCAAATGTTTTGAAAGAATCTAGATCGACGACCCACTTTGGTTTAAAACCGCGTCAAACTACGAGATTACAATGTTTATTCGCAAATTAAAATCAAGGTGGTACATTAAAATAGGCTAAATAATTCAGTTTATCTCGATTAAAACAACGCAAAATAGATACCGACGGTCGTCGAACCATTGCGGGGAGAATATTATAGGGGATTACTTTATCTTCTCGGGTAAACAACTTGGGTCACGAGAGTCAATGCTGTAAATACGTGGAAGCTATCGGAAACCTGCCAGTGCAAATCTGGATACGTAAGGAGAAGAAGCGATAGTCAATGTGTCACGGTGGACCAATGTCCTGATAAAACATCACGTTACTAAAAAGGGCACCAATTAATAAAACATGAATTTTTAGATCGTTTAAAATTATATTTTAGCATTTTAAGTTGTTTATTAATTCGAACACTTTGCCCACTTACCGATACTTGGCGGTGGAAATTTTAACAATCGGAAACACTGTAGAGGCAAAACACAAGTGTAAATGTGAAGCCAACGCGGAAAAATAAAAGTATAAATATTCACCCGTGACTTACATTTGTTACCCTTATCATAACAGCCGCGAACGACATTATGTATTTGTATTATATCATCGCGACGGCCGTCTGAAAGCCATCATCGAAAATTTTCGGACGAATTACGATCGTGCGTAATAAACTTCGAGTGCGAACGAGAAAATATTGCGAGGATGTACGTTGAACGATGGAACTCCTGGTTCTCTCGTTCGATAAAAACCTGTTATCTCGTTAAATACAAATTTACAACGCTTTCCTTATCGTATTTATATTTTGTTTTCGATTTGTCAAACGTTTTCCGACTAGATCTGCAATTAGTTCGATAAAACTCTTAATCACCTTTTTGCATGTTCTTAAATTAATGTTATTAAAAATATTTGCTTTTCTCAATTATACCTGGAATTTTCACGGAGATAACGATATTAAAACCGAAGCTGAGGAGCTTATCGTCATAGTGTCCGACAGTTGTTTACGTTCAGCGTTAATAAAAACTCGTGAGGTTTTCCTCGATAGCCACAGTCAGTCGTTATTTTTCCTGTAAGAAACTTCTTGGTTTTGCATTCTTTTCAACGATGTTCCGTCAAGCTCGAATCGTATTCTTCGCTGCCCTTGTCCTCTGGGCCTGTAAGTACGAAGAAAAATATTGGCAAACGATCGCCATCGATAAAATTATGGAGTTTTTATAAACGCGAGCCTTTTGTTTACCGCGTCTCCTCGACAGATGCGTACGCGGATGATGGTTGCGGTGACAATGCGAGTATTCAAGAGTGCGGAAGTTTGTGCGCACCGACGTGTAACAATCCCCGTCCGAATCCTGTCACGTGTCCTGGAATTGTAAGTTACATTCATTCTTTGACTTACTAAATTCAATTTTTATACATCTTTTATATTTTTGTCTATTAATTTAGTGTTTTTTATGTCGTTATGTATGCGATATAACACAAATTGTTATTTTAAAGGAAAAACCACCGTGCTTGTTTTTTCAAACTTACATTTTCGTTTAGGTCTGCACAAGCTCGACTGCAGGCTGCAGATGTAACAATGGATACGTAAGAGATACCGACGATGACTCCTGCGTCCTGGAAGAGGATTGTCCTTGATGAATTATCCTTATTGAAACGAGACAAAGATTGTTTCGGAAATTAATAAAAATATAATGAATGTGTGTACAATTTTTAACAATCCTTGATAATCAATAATCAACCGGTAATATGGACACCTTTTCAGAAATTGTTTAAAATTAACCATAATAGATATATATATATATATAGCCATAAAAAATAAAATTGTCTATAAATAAAGTTTTATAAATGACCGAAAACTATATTTAAACAATATCTCTTTTGAATTGCCGCGCAAACGCCACCCCAGAACGCGTGACGTCATATGTGGGAAACAAATGACAAGCTAATAAGTGCGAGATCAACTGTAAAACAGCACTTATAATTAATACAAAAAAGACGTGGAAATTAGACATAACCCACACTTATCAGGTTATATAGGTGACGTTTTCAATCGTTAAACTTTTCAACGTCCTCAGATAATAAACAACGTTGTATACACAGTGTCAATCGAGAATTAAAAACAAGTTAATAATGTACCATCGTTAATGTCGATGTACGCAAGAAAAGTACGAGGATTTCGATAAAAGCTTGCTACCGTGACTGAAAGTTTATCAGTACTACCGGACGGTTTGAATAATCGAGAAACGGAAGAATGTTTTAAACACGATTCATCCTCCGTTTTTCCTTTTTTTTCTACCCGCGCTTCGCTCACCTCACCTAACTTTCCGGCTTCGTCTGTAGACGACTTTTTACGTCGTATCAGAGATTAGGGGTGGAGATCAACAACGCTCGACACAAGTTTAAACCTCGAGAATTCGTTTTGAGACCGTTTTGTACCGACGGTAAGTTGGCCGCAAGTTGGTCGGGTGTTTCCGTGAATAATACCGGCTGTGCAATGATGACACATGTCATAATTTCACAGACTGTCTCATGACATATGTCATCATTGCACAGCCTGTCTCATTCATGGACCAACTTGCGGTCAACTTAAGGAGTTAGAGTCACTTGTAACGCCCGAAAAAAAACGCTTTTTTGAGATTATATTTTGAAGACTGGTTTCATTATTTTTTGATACATTTTTTACCATTAACTAATATATATATAAAGAATATAAAATAAATTTTTCAAGACAAAATAATAATAAATGGCCGAGATATAAGCTAGTCTGCGAGGGGTTGAAATAAAAAAGGGGGCTTGCGGTGGTCACTGCCCCTCATCACTGGATCATCCGAAATCAAACAATTTAGCGGGGATCATTAGTAAATCCTATTACTCGGTCTTTGAACGAAGGATTAATAAAAATCTTGATTGTTGACAAAATGGCGGATGTTCAAAGGCTCTTTTTTCGACGACAATTTCACCCATATATTCGACTATAAAAAAAAAACTATTTACCGCACCTAAAAATCCTTTGTTCAAGGACCAGACAATTATGTATAGAATAAGTGATAAAATTTTCAAAGCGACCCGTCAAGCCGTTCGGGAGTTACATTGATCACCAACTTTGAAAACGTGCTTTCGAGAAAAACGCGTTTAAAGTTTGCGTCGCTACCCACTCGACGGGGCTGCGCTCGAAGCTGCATGTCTTCATAAATAATGCGCCGATTTGTCTAAAATTTTTAGGGAATACTTTTAAAATGTTGTACTTTTAGAAAATACAAAAAAAACTATTTTTTGAAAATGCTGAGTGACTCTAACCCCTTAAGGCATGCACAGAACGTCCACCTCGGCGTTCACCATTTTCTCACAACAGCTGCGAATTACCGCGCGTAATTACCGCGCAACCTTCGTCCATCTACCGACTCTGGGTGAGTTCTCCCGATGGAGCGAGGACTCTTCTTTCTCCTCCTCCCCCCTCCACACTTTAGATAGTCATTCTATATAATTAATTACATAAATTTTATTAGTGAAGATTTTTCCTCGCGAGAAATTAAAAATTCGTAGAGAAATCGTATCGAACGATTCTCCATTATTCCAGGATAATTGTTTAATTCAATAATTAGGTACAGCATAAAATCAGCATACAAATTTTCCCAGTCGAACCAAGACCCGGCTCTTCATTATTTTTTCGATCCCATTTCGAGGGAATCCACAATAGCGATAAAAAAAGAATTCGCAACAAAAGTCACGAAAGTGAATTCTGAGAAATCGTTGCGTATGTTAAACAAAATATTTGCGTATGAGTTTGCAAATTATTTGAAAGAATCTAGGTCGACGACCCACTTTGGTTTAAAACCGCGTCAAACTACGAGATTACAATGTTTATTCTCAAATTAAAATCTTAACGGGGAGACGCGCAAGGCGGTACATTAAAATAGGCCGAATGATTCAGTTTATCTCGATTAAAACAACGTAAAATCGATAGCGACGGTCGTCGAACCATTGCGGAGAGAATATTATAGGGGATTACTTTGTCTTCTCGCGTAAACAAATTTGGCTCACGAGAGCCAACACTGGGAATACGCGGAAGCTAACATTGTGATAAGAAGATTCCATGTTCCTCTGTGACAAACGAATTAATCATCACGTCTGTGATAAAAACGTGCTCCTAAATCCGTCGGTTAATCCGCAATGAGGAAAGTTACATTAAAGTAAGATCTTTTAAGTTAGCGCCATCATTCGTAAGCTTACTTTCAAACTGAGATCAACCATTCGTTAAACCAATAATTATTACGGAACGCATAAACTACTGTCATGTCTCGTTCGACTCGACACGTCGCGCTCCTCGTAGTCCTCGTAGCGCTGACTCACTTGTGTAAGCATTTTTTTGGATGTTACATTCGTTTATTTCTTTTTTCCTTTTCCATCTGACTTCGATAAATTCTCAGACGAATATTTCTTATCAGGTGAAGCAGCAATAACGTGCACCGGTGGACCCAACGATCAGTGGACCGATTGTGGTCCTCGTTGTATAGCAACGTGCGAAAATCCGAATCCAGGACCTTGCATGCCCGTAAATACAATTTTTTTTCTATAACCTAAAACGACAATTCAATTATTCGTATTAATTTCTCGAGAACCATCATTTTCATTAATTTGAATTTATAATAATGATTAATTAATTACCTTTCGTCATTCATTGGGCAATTAATTGAATTTTTGTTTAATTGACATTACAGTTCTGTGTACGGGACACCTGCCGGTGCAAAACCGGGTATGTAAGGAGATTTCACGATAGCCAATGTGTCACGGTGGACCAATGTCCCGGTAAAATACCACGATGCTGAAAAAAGAGCACCAATTAATCAAACATGAATTTTTAGATCGCTTAAAATTATATTTTAGCATTTTAAGTTGTTTATTAATTCGAACACTTTGCCCTCTTACCGATACTTGGCGGTGGAAATTTTAACAATCGGAAACACTGTAGAGGCAAAACACAAGTGCAAATGTGAAGCTAACAATAAGACGGAAAAATAAAAGTATAAATATTCATCCGTGGCTTATCATAATACTCGCCAACGACATTGTGTATTTGTATTATATCATCGCGACGGCCGTCTGAAAGCCATCATCGAAAATTTTCGGACGAATTACGATCGTGCGTAATAAACCTCGAGTGCGAACGAGAAAATATTGCGAGGATGGACGTTGAACGATGGAACTCCTGGTTCTCTCGTTCGATAAAAACCCGTTATCTCGTTAAATACAAATTTACAACGCTTTCCTTATAGTGTTTATATTTTGTTTTCGATTTTTCGAACGTTTTCCGACTAGGTCTGAAATTAGTTCGATAAAACTCTTCATCACCCTTTTGCATGTTCTTAAATTAATGTTATTAAAAATATTTGCTTTTCTCAATTATACCTGGAATTTTCACGGAGATAACGATATTAAAACCGAAGCTGAGGAGCTTATCGTCATAGTGTCCGACAGCTGTTTACGTTCAGCGTTAATAAAAACTCGTGAGGTTTTCCTCGATAGCCACAGTCAGTCGTTATTTTTCCTGTAAGAAACTTCTTGGTTTTGCTTTCTTTTCAACGATGTTCCGTCAAGCTCGAATCGTATTCTTCGCTGCCCTTGTCATCTGGGCCTGTAAGTACGAAGAAAAATATTGGCAAACGATCGCCATCGATAAAATTATGGAGTTTTTATAAACGCGAGCCTTTTGTTTACCGCGTCTCCTCGACAGATGCGTACGCGGATGATGGTTGCGGTGACAATGCGAGTATTCAAGAGTGTGGAAGTTTGTGCGCACCGACGTGTAACAATCCCCGTCCGAATCCTGTCACGTGTCCTGGAATTGTAAGTTACATTCATTCTTTGACTTACTAAATTCAATTTTTATACAGCTTTTATATTTTTGTCTATTAATTTAGTGTTTTTTATGTCGTTATGTATACGATATAACACAATTTGTTATCTTAAGGGAAAACCCACCGTGCTTTTTTTCAAACTTACATTTTCGTTTAGGTCTGCACAAGCTCGACTGCAGGCTGCAGATGTAACGATGGATACGTAAGAGATACCGAAGATGGTTCCTGCGTCCTGGAAGAGGATTGTCCTTGATGAATTATCCTTATTGAAACGAGACAAAGAAAATATTATTTCAAAATATATGACTATGAAATTAATAAAAATATAATGAATTAACGCGTGTATAATTTTTAACAATTCTCGATAATCAATAATCATCCGGCAATAGGCAACCGGACAACTTTTTAGAAACTATCTACAATTAACCACAATAGATATAGTTTTAGGTAATTTATAAACAAAGCTTTATAAATTACCTGCTTTATAAAACAAAGCATTTGTTACATTCATAAAACGTACCTACACAAGGTCGCATGAAGACAATGACGCGTGTTTACTCACGAATGACGTCATGCGCCGTAATTGGTATTTCATTCGAGGTGAAAAGCAGGCGAATAATATTTGAATTATTAGACTTTATTTATTGATTTAAAAATATGAATCATTATTATTTCATGAAAATATCGATCGAATGATTGTTTATATTTCACAAACACGCGTTTCAACGAAATTTTATATTTTTCTGTGCCTACTCTTCGGTTGCCTATTAAACCTCCAACGTGGAAATACAAACGTTGTTTTGCCTTTTCTTTTATCGCGATACCTCGAAGCGTCAACGTCGTGAAAACGCTATCAGTAGATATATTTCTGCTCAAAATAACATTTTCCTCGAGAAATAAAGGTAGTTAAACTGTCAATTACGCATCAACGGGAATTATTGCAAATCTTAGGGAAGGCGAGATAAAACCGGGCATTGTGAAACACCTGCGTTTTCGAAAATAATTATGAACAATACATTCATATATAAGCAATTGAACAAAATGTCAGTGGGTCGTGTATAAATACAAGTTGTAGAAGCTTTTCAGGTATCAGTCTGCAAAAATATTTCGGTATGGCTCGTCTCTTCGTAGCACTTCTCGTCGTGTCGATGGTGTACATGAGTGAGTCACATTCTGCAATCAAATTTTGTTTCTACCAAATAAATGATTTACACTGTGTCATTTTTTTCTAATCATTTTTAACGATTTTTATCTTTAGAACTATGCGCCGGTCAGGGCAGCCCTTTGTGTACCGTCAATTCCGAACCGAAACCTTGCGGAAGTATGTGCGAACCCACCTGTGATGATCCGGATCAACTAGGTTGCACTCCCATCAATCCGGGAGTAAGTATTTTCATCTTGCACAGATCGTTGATTTTTCTTTCGTTCTGCAAACACGATTCATATTTTAATTAATACTTTTAATTAATTGCAGATCTGTCCTAACCAGTGCCGATGCGATGATGACTACGTGCGGGATCCGAATACGAACCTGTGCGTAACGCTTGATCAATGTTCCAGTTGAGACGAATATGATTGTGAATAAGAAAAACTGACGAAATTTGATGACTAATGTGATATTCGATTAATCATGGAATTAACAGTTTTTTTTTATAAAAATGCTAGACGATAAAAGGTATCGGTAAATGTAAGGAACAGGTTTAATAAATTATGAAAACGTATAACGTGGCGATAGTTTCTGTGATAATAAATCACTTTTCCGATCCCGGTCTTAATATAATTTACCGCGACTTTACCGAGGACTGATCGTACTGTGATAAACTTTAAAAATACTTAAATTACCTTATTCATTTTTTTAATATAATTATGAAAAATATTGAGATATATGTAAAGTTGAAGTATGTTAATTCAACGAAACATATTTACATTTTTAGAATTATGCGTGACTAAACTTTTTCGAATTCAAATTGAAGAAATTTTTTGTTAATTTTTGTTAATAAAAAATCTAGATGAATATAAATTTGATTTTTCAAATAAAAATTATGTTACTAAAACTAGTATTTATTTAAACAGTTATATCGAGTTTCGTGTCAATATACGAATCATACCTTGAGATATTATGACGTAACGACTTGACTCCCATTAATAAATGTCCAGAAATTAATCAAATACTCGAGTCTCGCTCTCGTTGAACGAGATTGTCGAGAAGGAAAAAATTTAAATAAAAAATTCCAAGTGGAACCTCGGTTCGCGTCGTCTTTGGTATTTCCCGAACGCGTGGACCGTACGGAAAGTTGGCCCGTGTACCGGACCGATTGCAACGATACTCAAAAATTATAATCCCCAAAATATTAAGAACGAAAAAAATAATTAAAAATTCGAATGTTTCTTTTCGAATCCAAATCAGGAAAAAAAAACATTTCGATTTATATGAATTATTCAAATGTTGAGAATTGATGTATATTTACCGCTCGTATTTCGTACAGGAAACAATCCTCTTCCGTATAATCCGCCGTATATCAACGCAGTATTTAACGACGCGACTCTCCATCACAACGAATAAAAAAAATGTGCTTTCGTAAACTGCTTTATTATTTTCTTTTCAACGTCCTGAGATAATACGCAACGTTGTGTGCACAGTGTCAATCGAGAATTAAAAACAAGTTAATAATGTACGATCGTTAATGTCAACGTACGTAAGAAAAGTACGAGGATTCGAATAAAAGCTTGCTACCGTGACTGAAAGTTTATCAGTACTACCGGACAGTTTGAAGAGTCGAGATGGCTCGTCAGATTTTTATCGTTTTCGCCCTAATCGTCGCATCATCCGCTCGTGAGTACAATTTCAAATTAATCCTCGACAAGGAATGGATGTTTCCATGACGTTTCGAAAGATCGTTTAAATTTTCTTTATTTCCAAACGTAGATGAGCTTTGCTGCGGTCCCAACGAGTCCGTGGCCGAATGTGGACATATTTGCGAGCCATCGTGCACTAATCCAAAGCCAGAAATTTGCCCGGCAATCGTTAGTACAGTTTAAAAAATTATTAATCATTTATGTCTGACTAATGTCGATGTTAGAAACATTCACACATCGTTTATTTTAATTTTGAATTATAGGCATGCTCTGAGGCTACGACAAACTGCCGTTGCGATGAAGGGTTTGTGAGAAACCCCGAAACACAAGAATGCGTTCGTTTGGACGAGTGTCCTTGTGACAATTACAACTGCGGTGCTAATGAATCCGTGGACAAATGCGGAACTCTGTGCGAGCCATCGTGTACAAATCCGAAGCCAGAAATTTGCGCTACCGTTGTCAGTAGAATTTTATAAATTATTAATCATTTATATCTGGCTAATATGTCGATGTTGGAAACATTTGTAACATCGTATATTTTCATTTCGTGTTACAGGAATGCTCCGATGCCACTACCAACTGCCGTTGCAATGAAGGATTTGTCAGAGACGAAAATTCTAAAGAATGCATTCCTTTGGACAAGTGTCCTTGTGACAACTGCGGTGATAATGAATCAATGAACAAATGTGGAACGCTGTGCGAGCCATCGTGCAAAAACCCGAAGCCAGAATTTTGTCCTACGATCGTCAGTACAATTTTAAAAATCATTAATCAAGCATATCTGGATAATGTCTTTGTTAGAAACATTCGTACATCGTTTATCTTAATTTTGTATTATAGGCGTGCACTAATGCTACAGCCAACTGCCGTTGCAACGAAGGGTTTGTCAGAGACGACATATCTAAACAATGCATTCCTTTCGACAACTGTCCTTGCGAGACTTGGAACTGCGGTGCTAATGAATCCGTGGACAAATGTGGAACTCTGTGCGAGCCATCGTGCACAAATCCGAAGCCAGAAATTTGCGCTACCGTTGTCAGTAGAATTTTAGAAATTATTAATCATTTATATCTGACTAATATGTCGATGTTGGAAACATTTGTAACGTCGTATATTTTCATTTCGTGTTATAGGAATGCTCCGATGCCACTACCAACTGCCGTTGCGATGAAGGATTTGTCAGAGACGAAAATTCTAAAGAATGCATTCCTTTGGACAAGTGTCCTTGTGACAACTGCGGTGATAATGAATCGATGAACAAATGTGGAACGCTGTGCGAGCCATCGTGCAAAAACCCGAAGCCAGAATTTTGTCCTACGATCGTCAGTACAATTTTAAAAATCATTAATCAAGTATATCTGGATAATGTCTTTGTTGGAAACATTCGTACATCGTTTATCTTAATTTTGTGTTATAGGCGTGCACTAATGCTACAGCCAACTGCCGTTGCGACGAAGGGTTTGTCAGAGACGATATATCCAAAGAATGCATTCCTTTCGACAAGTGTCCTTGCGAGACTTGGAACTGCGGTGCTAATGAATCCGTGGACAAATGTGGAACTCTGTGCGAGCCATCGTGTACAAATCCGAAGCCAGAAATTTGCGCTACCGTCGTCAGTAGAATTTTAGAAATTATTAATCATTTATATCTGGCTAATATGTCGATGTTGGAAACATTTGTAACGTCGTATATTTTCATTTCGTGTTATAGGAATGCTCCGATGCCACTACCAACTGTCGTTGCAACGAAGGGTTTGTCAGAGACGAAGAATCGCAACAATGCATGCCTCTCGACAAGTGTCCTTGTGACAACTGCGGTGATAATGAATCAATGAACAAATGTGGAAAATTGTGCGAGCCATCGTGCACGAATCCAAATCCAAGAGTTTGTCCTAAAATCGTTAGTACAATTTTAAAAAATTATTAATCATTGATCTCTGATCTATGTTAGAAACATTCATACATCTTATATTTTCATTCTGTGTTTATAGGCGTGCACTAATTATACCACCGACTGCCGTTGCGACAAAGGATATTACAGAGACACTGTAAACAACCTTTGTGTTCCTTTCGATAAATGTACCGGTAAGAATTTCATCGTGAAATTAAAATAATATTTATTCAAACGGTAACTATTGTTGACATCTATGCAATCTGTCTACCAATAAAAAATACTTTTTCATCAAGATCATAAAACGACCGATACGTCACAATTTTTTTATATTTCCGAAATTTTATATTTCAACCGTAATAATTTCAGTTTGCGGTCCGAACGAGCAGCTCGGAAACTGTGGACGAATATGCGAGGGAAATTGCACTCATCCGGAACCGTCAGTAGAATGCGCTGCAACAGTGAGTACATCAAGATTTGTCGATGCACATAGAACATTCCAGATCAAATCGGTACAATTTAATTGACCGAATTGATCAAAACAATTAAGTCTCTCTGAAATTATTTTAAAAAAACTATCTATTCTCCAGAGCCGTTCAGGAAACGCATGTCAATGTAAAGAAGGATTCGTGAGAGACCCAATTACCGACAAATGTATTCCGCAATCGGAGTGTCCACCGAAACAGTGCAAACCCTTCGAGATTTACGCAGCGTGCGGCACAACCTGCGAGGGAACTTGCGAGAACCCCTGGCTTCCGGAAATATGTACAAGAATCGTGAGTAATATAAACGAAAAATAAAAAAATCTTTACTCACTTTGTATCTCTCGATCCTAAAGTAAATTTATTTTCTCAGAGATGTGCCATACAGGACTGTCGATGTGACCTCGATTCGGGTTACGTCCGGGACGAAGCAACTGGTAAATGTGTTGCCATTGGACAATGCGGTAGGTATTCTTAGAAGATTTTTCTCGCACCAGCACTTCTTTTTTCCTCTGGGACTCGTCGTTGCACAGCTATCAATTATCTTTAAGGCCACCGAGACAACCTTGTTGTAGCTTTTTTTTGCACCTGTATCAATGCACTGACGAATAAAGACACGAGTTAATAAGCAGAAAAAAAATCACCGTAAAATTAAAGAATTTTCAGACGGATATATCGACGATACTCGCACCCTCGTGTTTTTTTCACTGATACGAGACATACTTATGATAATATTAGTCTTGTTACATAATACAGATATATATGTATGTACCGATATAGATTTATAATTAGACAAAAATTCATCAGCGTTGACGTCATACATCTTTTTTTGGAAAGCAAAACGTGCATCTATAATTGTGAAAACAAATTCTCTTCGGGGATTCCCCGAGGTCTTACTGGACGTATACGTAGCGTGAGGAAAATAACTGTTGTGTAGAGAACGACGTGACGTTGGTTATTCATTTCTCTCTCGCTTTTGTCTTGCCCTCTCTCTCTCTCTCTCTCTGTCTCTCTCGCGTTTCTCTCGATACGTGACGAATGAAATACTCGTGCATGTTGAGGAAAATGTGGATATTGCTCGCAAAATAAAGTCATATAGCGTCATTGAAATCGAGGAAATACGTAACAATGTCGATTTCTGTAAAAAAAAAAAAAGAACTGGGAAGGTCTGTCGTCCGTAATTTCAGCCGGGGAACTCGAGCGATAACTAATTCTTGTTATTGAGCAAGTGACGGAATTCATGTGCGTGCTTTATCACATCGACGGTGCAAATTTTAGTGTTAAAAAACACGTCGGTTTTCGCTTTGTTTATTTTCCTTCGATAACCGAAATGATATGAAATTCCCACCGAGAGTGAATAGTACGAATTAATTCGCAATGTTAATTATTGTATTTATTTCCTTTTATTTAGGATCGAGATGTCCTTGTAATAGCGAACCAAAAGTGTGCGGAAGCATCTGCGAACCAACCTGCAAAAACCCGATAGAACGCCTTTGCAAAATTGATCCATCGGTTAGTAAAATTTGTGTTACGTGTTTTACTTAATTCTCTGAAGAAAAGAAAAACAAAAAATCTAGGAGATGCATCTCTCGTTTCAGAGTTGTAGGGTTGATTGTCGGTGTTCAAAAGGGTTCGTGAGAGACGAGACAAGTAACGAGTGTATCAAGCCTGAAAATTGCTGCTAAATAATTGATACGCAAAGTACGTCGCAGAAAGGTCCAGCAGCAAAAACATCCAAGAATCTTCATCATCTGAAATATTTAACATATGGACCGTGCTCAGAACTAATTCTTTAATTTATCACGTTAATCCAAGAATCTTCATAATCTGAAATTTTATTTACATTAATTTATGACGTTAATCCAAAAATCTTCATAATCTGAAACTTTATTTACTATTTATCAAATGTATCGTGTTCAGAACTAATTATTTAATTTATCACGTTAATGCGTATATGGTGTTAGTGTCATTTTTACGTTTTTGAAATAAAAAGAAAACAATGGATTTCCATTAAACAAAATCTGGAGCATGATGGAATATTTAAAATAATCCCCCATTCGTCTAATTCCTCCTGAATGAAAGAATTATGTACAACGAAGGCAGCTCAACGTCCTTTCGAATTCGTTTAATAAAATATCAACGTCCATGAAATATCGACGCTTAGTTTTCCTGAAAACGACGGTTTTTCGATGAGGAAATAATTTGGAATAATACCTTTATGATTCTAGTATAATTAACTCCAATCCCTGGTTGATCACAAACGTATTGACATATTCTCGTTATCTCCAATGTTTGACACTGTATAACTTGTCATTGGGGGCCGTGTAAAAAAATTTTTTTGTACGACGATAATAAATTATAATATTTGTACACGTCCCACCATTGTAGATCGCACGGCTCGTTGAACAAATGTGTGTTTTTCAAGCGGGGAATAACCGTTCCAAGACTTTTTACTTCGTTACGATTTTGCGGTATCAATAAAAGCGGCTAACCGATTCTCAAAATACATCAGTTCGTCACGACACACGAGATCGCAATCAGAATTATTTACTTTTTCAACATGGCGTACAAGACTTTCCTCGTTCTCGCAGCGACTGCTACATTTTACTGCTGTGAGTCTCTAATGATAATATATGAGTAACCAAATATTAATTTACAATAAATTTCATGAATTTCTCTGATTATTATATATTGCAAGTGAAAATCGATTTAATTGATTCGATACATTTTTTGTTAATCTAGCTGCTCAGTTTCCTCAAGAGACATGCACCGAATTGAACGAGGCGGCATATCCTTGCGGTAAGCGATGCGAGGCAAGATGCAACGCGGAGCTACCCGGTTTTTGCAAAGGAATCGTGAGTATTTTCTTCAAATATATTATCAACACTAAATTATGAACATTTTATTGAAAATTTATTGAAAATAAATAAGGATTATAAGAAATGCCAAATAAGTTATTTTTACTTGGGGGATCAAAATAACTTATTTGGCATTTCTTATAATCCTTATTTATTTTCAATAAATTTTGTTTTCTAAAATTTTCCATGACTTTTCCTAAAATACGCAAATTTCCTAAAATTCTATAAAACAGTTGTCTTTTTAAAAAATCCTTTTTATGTAAAATTTCATGCAGTATTTCTCATATACCAATGAGAATAAGATGGTAGATCTAGTTTTAAGAAAAATCCTGCATTAAACAGCTTTGAACATTTTGTTTTAATTCGATCATTTTTATTTCTTTTTAAAGCAATGCATGGGATTCACTTGTCGTTGTAAAAACGGATATGCTCGCGATCCTATAACGAACCAGTGCGTCAAGGTAGAAGATTGTCCGCCGAATACTTGCGCCTATGGCGAGGCTCTCGGTACTTGCGGTACAATTTGCGAGGGAACGTGCACTAATCAATTCCAGCCGGAGATATGCCAGAGAATCGTTAGTCTACTTATATCGTTTATAATTTCATCGACATCAAATTATACCATCGATAAAGTTAAATCATTAATGTCAAACGTGTTTGATCCGTCTTCTTAGGATTGCCAAGGGCAGAGCTGCCGATGTGATCTAATCGGAGGATACGTGCGCAACGAGAAGACTGGAAAATGCGTCAAGATGGATCAATGTCCGAAGAAACATTGCGCTAAGAACCAGGAATAATTATCTTCATAATAGAAGAAACAAATGTGCAATCTACATTCTAAATTCTATTATATTTAATTCATTCTGAATTCAAACATTTATGTCATGGAATGATGCAATTTGTAATTTGCGATTATCGAGGTCAACGGCAGAAATAAAAAAATCCCCACGATAGTCGTCGTTGCTCGTCGTTCCTTTTCTTCACGTCACGTATACGACAAAAGTTATGCGCTGCTGTGTGTATAGGTTTTCGTATCGTCAACGGAACATAAACGATAAAACGGGAGTCCCGGTAGAAAACGTGCGTAACGAGAAAACCGGAAAATGCGTCAAGATGGACCAATTTCCGAATAGTCCAGTCATTGTGTGTGAAAAAAGGCCGAAGAAATGAAAGTGAACCGAGAAAGCTGATTTTTGGATATCGTGTGGAGGGGGCTTAGATAAACTTAATTTCAAATTGTCGACTAAATATCCCATGTGCATTTTCCGCTTTTAAAATAACTCGACTCTCCGTCATGATACGAAAATTTCGACAATTTTTCAAAACAGCAAAAAACTAATCTGAATCTCTTAATGATTTACTTTCTCGCTCGATATCTCAAGAACGATCAACGGTAGGTGAAAAATGTATGGGACCTTAATTATAGAACGTAAAAAAATCAACAAAACAGTATATTTACGAAATTTTCGTATCATGACGAAGAGTCGAGTTATCGCAAAAAACAAAATGTAACAATTTTTTCAAGGTGGCGGAAAATGCATATGGGATATTTGGTGGACAATTTGAAATTAAGCTTTTCTAAGCTCCCTCCCTCGATCGATATAAAAAAATCAGCTTTCTCGGTTCATTTTCATTTCTAAATGTATATAACGACAGGACTAAAAGCATTGCGCTAAGTACCATGAAAAATGATCTTCATAATAGGAGAAAAAAATGTCTGATCTACATTCTCAATTAAAACATTTATCTCATGAAATGATGCAATTTGTAATTTGCGATTATCGAGGTCAACGACAGAAATACAAAAAATCCCATGCTAGCCGTCGTTGCTCGTCGTTCCTTTTTCTCACGTCACGTATACGACAAGTTAGGCGCTTCTGCGTGTAGGTTTTCGTATCGTCAACAGATCATAAACGATAATATGGGATTCCCGGTAGAAAACGTGGGAGATGGTGAAATAGAAGACCCACTCCCATTTCTACCCGTGCTTCGCTTTAAAAGCGATCGATCGGTCTTGCCACTAAACAGTTCGTCTTCACATACATACGAGTACGGAACAGAATTTAAAAAACATGATTCGAGCAACAATATTCGTTCTCATGGCCATAGCTGTGATCTTCAGTTGTAAGTGACCCTTGATATACGAAAAGCGCTGTCCGATTATTTGTAATTAATCAATAAAAATGTATCGTATCTTATTATTAGTATTATTATTATTATTATTATTAATATTATTATTATTATTATTATTCAGTCGAAGTCAATGCTCAAACGAGCAATTGCGGTGTCAATGAGGCCACCTATCCCTGCGGAAGACGATGCGAAGAAGTGTGCAATACTCCTCTACCGGGTTTCTGCAGAGGCATCGTTAGTATTTAATTTCTCATTAATCAATAATGAGAATATAAAATTCAGACGATATAATGAAATTTTCCTTTTTTTTTACAGCAATGCAATGGATTCAGCTGTCGTTGTAAAAACGGTTTCGCGAGAAATCCAGCCACTGATCGATGCATCCCGGTTGACAATTGTCCGAGGCCGTCGACTGGTTAGGAAACGAGTCGTCAATATCTTCCGCAACAACCCTAATTCACATATTCACTGCCAATCAGGGCTCAACTCGAGCTCGACAATAACAAAATAATGCTACTGTTTCATTACTGCGATATGAAAAATAAATAATTACCATCGATCAAAGCTGTTTTATCAGTGACAAATTACTTTGGATAACGATAAAATAACATTTGTGATTCGTAAATATTTCGACAGCTCCGTATATCTCTTCTCTGTTTGTGACGGCTGAGATGACAGAGCCAAAAATGTGAAGAAGAAAAGTATGATTGGATAATGAGTTCTTTAACGCGATGAAGCGAAGGGTAATAAAAAAATTAACGACACGGGTATGTGTGTTTTATCTCTCTTTAAAAGCACCAATCTGGTCCACCGCGGTAATCAGTTCATTCTCGCCACTAAAGGATAACAAATATCTCGAACAATATGATTTGCGTAACTTTTTTCGCTCTCGTGATCGTTACGGTATTCTCGACCTGTAAGTTTCTGATATAAGATTAAACCGACGTAACTAAAATATCATTATTTTTGATCTAAGAGACTTTTCGATAAATTTCTTTATTATGTGAATTAATTTAATATACGTGAATAATATGTGAATTAACGTCTTTAATATCTTCGCTCTGTGTTAAATTCATTAGGACAAATTAAAATTTTAATGAGCTAATAAAGTTTTTATAATCGATTTTATCGTATGGTGATAGGTAATGCCAATGCGGTCCAACCACAATGCGGTGAGAACGCTGCCTTATATCCTTGTGGAACACGATGCGAGGACAGATGCAATGGCCTTCGACCAAACTTCTGCGGAGGACTCGTTAGTAATCCGTTAATTTTTTTATATATCTATCTCTTCGAGTTTACCAAATTCTTATAAATTCATTAAAATATCCATTTTATAATAAATAATTCTAAAATGTTAATTTATTGAATTGAATTTATTGAAAGCATATGTTAAATTTTATAAAAAATTGGAAGTTTTGTAGAAATTTGCGAATTTAAGGATATTATGTAAAAAAAATTAATCGATTACTATTTTATACGATTTTTCTGCATTTAAAAAAATGTATGCCTTTTTTTGTTCAATAGCGATGCGAAGGTTTTGCTTGCCGTTGCAAAGACGGATTCTTCAGAGATCCGTACACGAAGAAGTGCGTCACAGCCAAGCAATGTACCCAGGACGGATGTGCATTTGGAGAAAGTATAGGATTTTGTGGTACAACGTGTGAAGGATCGTGCAGATACCCATATGAACCCGAAATTTGTAAAACAATCGTAAGTGAAACTTCATACTTCAAAATAACATGAAATTTGAATATTTCATTTGCCAAAACGCATTCTAACATTTGCCTTTTTTTATAGTTTTGCCTCGTATCAGGGTGTCGTTGTGACCTGGAAGGGGGTTTCGTGAGACACAAGTTCACTGGAAAGTGCACACGAGTTGGACAGTGTTTTCAGTAAGGCAATGGAATATCTTTCCATCACAGAAGAAAAAGCATGATACTATTTTTCAAGCCTAAAATGTCCTTAGACAAGAATATTATGGCTTTGACCTGGAATATATACACGTGGAATTAACAAAATCGCAACCACTTATTCTCATTTGCTTCTATGCACAACGAAAGGACACGATATAATTCCAAAATAAATATGATTAGCATATTCGTTTGTGCAATCTTATTTGTTCTCTGGAAACTCACATTCGTAAAGAAAGGATAATAATTAATACAAGCATTAAGCGTACGACCACCGAGGGATAAATTTTTACAAGCGCTTTTGCAAATAGAACAGTTTCAGATCTAAATACGGAAGATTAGACGTTACGCACGTACGTGAAAAGATGATATTATAATTAATATAGTAAAAACAGTCTTATCCAATGATGATTCAAATATTTATTGGCAAAAATAAAATATTATTTGTGAGTGTATTACCGTTTCGTTCTTATTACTAGAGTCATGGCTTTAATGGTATGTTGGGCCAATAATGTGGTTTGGCGCGATCTTTGTGTCTGTCCATCGTTGCCTGAAGGGCTGCTTCCATCGCCATTATTCGAGAACTCGATTCCCCGTACAATAATCTTGCATCTTCTGTTTTTGCACGCATTCGAGCTTCCCCGGTGATAAAAGGCTCTTCGGAGTTTGCTGCTTCCTCGGAGGCAGTTTTGATCGCCGATTCGCGAGAACGTTTCAGCTCAATTTTATGACGAATACTTTGCTCTAAGAAAGCCAACATCTCTTTGTCAACTTCAAACTCAAAATTCTCATCGTTATCGACGACGGTTTCAGTGACCTCGGTGTCAATGTCATTTCCAACTGGCGAGAACTTCCGTCTATTGTCCGTTCGCCAAGAAGTGGCTTGCGTTCTTCTTTCGGACGCTTGACTGCGAATCTTTTGTCGCAGTATCTGATTTTCGTGCTCCAAGGCGTGACAACGAGATTTCCACCAGGCAACGCTGTGTCTGTAATGTTTAAAACACCTTCAAAATTTATAAATATGACCGGTACTGGATAAACGATAGTCAAAATCGCGAAGACAAAATCTATTACCATTTTTCCATGAAAAACAAAACAGAAATTAAAAAATTATGCGTTTCACCTCTGTTGCCAATCTTGAGCGACTGTATAATTTTCCCAAAACGTGTGTGCCTCCATCGTTTGAGATAGCAACTCGTCTCTTATGAACGTTGTGTTATGCGAAAACGTCGCTTTGCGTCGGGTCGTGCCTTTAACCTCCAATTTTCGTTTGTCACGACGTTTGTTTTTCACATTTTTCTTTCTTCTACGATTTCTGTTTTTTCTAATCGCAGATACAAATTCCATTATAAGCCGGATTGTTGCGTATAATCCATCCTAAAAGGCATTAATCAATCTTGAGGATACCCGTTATCGATTTGGATAAAAAGACGGCTGTACTGGTGTTGACAAATCCCGAAGCCGACTGCTTTGAATGTTTTACCTGCGGCTGATTGAGTTTATTCCTCGATACGATATGGTCGAAAGGTATTCGCGAATTTGGGATTTTTCTTTTGATTTTGATCCGTAATCACGGAAATACAGTGAAATACATAGTTTTTTTTATTAGAAATATATAACATTATTGTGACACTTTATACAAATCTAGAAAAACACTAGACATCAATGATAACAATGATTATGTCTTTTCCAACATCTCTTAAGGCGTTGTTCGCATTTTTTTTTTGTCTTCTGTTTTCTTTGTGACAAAAACATTTGCAGCTCGAATGATGTTAGCGAGGCAATAATGTAGTCAGAACTTGGACGGTGTTATCCTTATACAATTGGCTTGAAGAATTTTTTTTTTCCGAGTTTGTTTTCGTCACAAATAACGAATAAAAACAAATTTCATGATGTCGTTCTTTCTCTTTTCAAATAAGCAGAGTTTACTGATCTACGAGTTTCGAAAAACGTCGAGCACAGTTTTCTCGGCTCACTTTCTGTCGCGGGACATTTGTCGCAGCATCGATGATATTTCAGCTTCAAAGATAAGAAATATTCAAGCCACGCTCGAAGGACACTTCGTTGTTTCCAAATGTTATGCTGCCACTACCAATGCTATTTTTTCTCGAGGATTCATCAACGCCATTGTTCTGCCGTCTGTTCGACGTTGTACTTCCGTCGTCCTCAGGGTCGCTGCTCGATGATGATGCGTTCGAAGGCTCCAATCCTATTATAACACGGACGTTGTCAGGCAAATCCGGTGCAACAGCCATCAACTGGTGATAAATCCCTTCAGCCTTTGATAAAGCCCATGGGAGTTCGATGTGAAGTGATAAATCATTTATGTGCTAAAAAAATAATCAGTAATTCATTCTCATTTGATACAAAATTTCCTAAAAATGTTTATACGTATAAGACAATTACCTTTAATATTTCAGTGAATCCATAACGGTTCTCCATCAGCATACTTTTCTCGGTGTCAAGAATAGCCGCGCAAAATAATAAATGAAAGTTCTTACATGGCAAGTCCGTCCACAATATTTCCCATAGTTTCATGATATCAACGGCGCTGAATTCTCGCTTGAATAACACAAGAAGCCATCGAAAGCAGAAGAACATATTGCCAGAGTCGTTTTTGCTCAAATACTGAGCCAATTGTGGATCCGTTGTGTTCAGAAGAGTATACAAATAGGACAATTGAGCTTTCATTCCATCTTGGTCAATTTCGAAATTCGTGCTCTGCAAAATCATATTCCAATTTATAAAAAAACGAAAAATTTATGAAAATTTTCCGGATATTACTTACGACTTTGTCCATAAAACCAACGAAACTCCAAAAAGCATCAACTTCACTGTCCATCAAGCATAAAATCGGGCTAAGCAAATCGCTCATACCCTGTACGTAACCCAAGTCAAAATTGTACATTACGTAGGTCATGAGAATATCATACAACTGGGCCAAATGAGGATTATTATCGCCCGAATAGTAAGGATGAGTTCTATCCGTTCGATTGACATCTTTCTCTACAATCGATATAAATTGAGGATCGATTAATTGTCCAATATAACATAATTTGCCAAATTTTTATTTTCCTACATACCGATCAAGCTTTTTCTATCTCGATAATCGGAGAATCTATTTTCTTGTGCTGGCGTCATAGAACGCCATTGCAGTTTCATCTTAAAATATTCGTCCGTTTTGACTTTCTTGAGCTCGGCACGTTCCGCGCTCGTAGAGTTCCACGGATAATAATTGAGTAAAAATTTCCAGACCTCGTAACGCAAAGATGGTGATATTCCCTATAAAGATTTACACAGAACGACTATATTGAAAATTCAGTTTCAATAACGAGTAAGATTAGTAAGGAACAATTCTTGTATATACCCCTCGGAATATGATTTCTCTCACAGTCTTATGATTAGTGATCCTACCATCAGGATCTTTATATCTGTCCCATTGTTCTTGCGTCAATGGGGAACCTTTCAAAATAACGTTATTGAAAAAAAACGTATCACCACATAATTTGCATCGAATATAATGAAAGAATTACTGGTTTACCACGTGGACATGGAGGTCGTGGGGGCAAGACAGGACCCGATTGTCCGATGACCTCATACTCGTCGCCAGAACCACTCGAAGGAAGCGGCTGAGAGTTTTCTATCGTTAAAGAACGATTCAGAAGGTCTGCAACAGCCTCTTCCACAGGTTGTCTCACAGGTTCTTTGTAAACTATAAATAAAGATGAAAACTTTTTAGATTGGCTTGCCGATAGCTTTGAACATCAACGAATATGAATTATCGCCAGTTTTGTAACTTACGCCAAACGTCCGCTAGCTTGCTGAAAGCTTCAAGAGTCGTTTCGTAAGGCCTGCTCTGCAAGTCCTTGACGAATTTCCACACGTAATCGGAGGTATTCTCTTGAAACAAATCAAGCTCCGCGAACGATTTATTGAGAACCGAGCTTACTTCGTCGAAAACGAGATACATATTTCTATCGGTTCTCGATTTAACAAACTTAACGAAAGCCTTCAACGAATTTACAAAACTTTCGGCGTTTGAGAGCTGAAAGAAAGCAACGTAGGTGGTGCCATCTCTCTGCATGAATATCAATTGCTGACCGCCGTGATTGACCTTCACGGATTTTAGCTCAAATAACATCATTCTGACTGTTCTTGTGCGTCCTAGAGAATCCGGACCCTCTGACGATGACGATGTTCGTGTCCTTCTCGTGTGAGAATCGACTAGTGACCATTCTGGATCTTGATCCTGACTTTCGGACACGATGGAAACTTCGATCGGTTTCCATTCGATGCATTTTCCAAAACTCTGCAAGTGCCTTCGCATTACTATATAAGTCACAGCTTGTGTGCTAAGTGGCTAATTTTGTTTAAATACAAAAATGAAAGGGAGTGTGTATCTTATCAAGGTGATGCAAAAATATGAACGGATGTTTTTGCAACAGACAACGGTTCACAACATATCGATGATAAAAAATTATATTAATCAATCAATCAAAAAAGAATATATTTCAGATTCGTTTTGTTTTCTCATCGAATAGGTTAAATGCAAGTCTAGAGCACTTACATATTCAACGATGTTGAGCGATCCAGAACTGTGTACTTCATCTTCTCTCGCATTTGCACCTCTTAACACGACCCCGGTGTGAATACACAGATCCTACATTAAAAAAAAAGGTTCGTACAAACATCAACAAAGGGCTAATTATTCGAATTGGGTACCATAATAAAGTGTACCACGAACTATTTTGCAGATAAAACCGTTCATGACAATTTACACGACGCGTTTCAACATTGTTTCACATTAATTCTACAAATTTACTAAACATATATCTATTATCGAATTACTCATGTATACCTTTCCCTGCTCCGTGGGTTCGAACATTTTGTGCTAATACGAAAAAAGCCCTCTTTTTCAATGAATTTTAACGCATTTCAGATGTTCACATAATATTTCTTGGAAAGGGGAAAAACTCGTTTTCACACTTCCTCCACCAGTAAAGAGTAATTTCTATCACGGTCAATTGGATATATCTGATTCTTGATTTTACACGCCCTTGAACATGGTGTACATACTGTATCGATAATGACGCATAACCGTCTCATATACACGTAATTCGATGCATTGAAACCAGAAACCATTTACGAAGAGTAGCCAAAGTAAATCGTAATTCGGTCATGAACATTGAACGTATTAGTAACTGCGTATGACACACCGATAGTATTGTTATATCTCAAAGGTGCAAATCCCAAAGCTTTGACATCTCGTACGAAATGTATATAACACCAATGTTATCCCATCCTTTCATATTTATCAATTTGTGGAACGACTGTAGCCGCCCCGTGGCAATTCGGATAACTACAAATCCCAGTTGATCATGAGGCAGTAGTAATGGGGTAATACAAGTCAATTGAAAAATGTATACGTCGGTCACAAATTGACTTTTCAGGAATGAAGGATGGCACTTTGATATCAGGAAAATATAATGTCGACGGAGGTTGAAACAGGCATCGTAATTGAAGAAATACCGGGATAATACGACTCTGTCAAAAATTTCATTTCAGCGAGTAAATGATTTTGACAAAGCTTGTTTTCGGTATTTTCCAAAAACAAATAATGACCAGTTTCTTCAACACCAGATAATTTTATCGAAAAGCTATTCCCCAGGAAGGCTACAGGATATCTTCCGGATAGTCTAATCCATGACTTCGTAGCAGACCCAACTTCGTGTCGAACTCATAAAAAATGGGTCTAGTTCGCCGTTTGGCTAATCGATGTTTCCACTTTTACCCGTGTGTCGTGCATCTCCCCGCTATTGTCTGTTGATAGTTCGTGCCTACCCACTACAGTACAGTTTTTTTGTCGTGTGGTTGAATATACTGACAGCTCTGAAGTGTATAGTGACTCTTATTTCGCTGGTTCTAATATAGTTTTACCCACAAACCGTAAATCAAGCTCGGACTAATAATGGTGACCGATTAAAATTGTTCACTCACTTAGGGTTGACATCGAATTTAATGATACTGAAAGTCCGTCGGTGTTATGATCGAACATTTATTTACATCGAATCACATTGACCCGCTTTCAGCTGACAGTTAATTGTCCTCGATATCAATAGCATGAATATCACGTATGTACGTTTCCGGATAATTGACATTTCGGCGTAAAGAATATATGAAACGCGCCAAAGACATTCCATTATTTCGTATTACTCAGCATATATTTCACGTGCAGCTTGTGAAGAATCACAGATTTCAACCATGACGACGATTAACCCAACAGCGGAGGAGCCACATAGCAATCAAACAATGATGAACAGCGGCGAGATGGACGAAAGTGTCCGATGCGAGTCACCAAAGCGTGGGACTACTTTGTCGACGAGTACAAGTAGTTTCGAAGCTCTCGATCCACACGATCCTAATCTCAGTCGTCTTGCTAATACAATGTTTCAAAAAACTGGGGAATATCTGCAGGAGGAACTCACAGCGACGCATGCCGATTATCGCTTACTCGAACGTCTTAACAAAGAAGCTATAACCAAATATGCAGAACTTAAGACAATATCCGCTAACGTATCGCAATCGCTGGATGCGTTAAATCTTAAATACAAAAAATTGCAGCCTGTTCTAGATAATATCAATCAAATAGACGACAGCGTAAATAAACTTGAACAGGCGGCGTACAAATTAGCAGCTTACTCCAAGAGATTAGAAGCTAAATTCAAAGAAATGGAGAAAGAGAACAGAAGCAAATGATACGTTGAATACAAATAATTTGGAATCAATTCAATCTAATCGATCATGATTTTGTTCTCGATTAAGAATTAACTTAATTATAGTACAGAGCATTGCATCGTATTATTACACACATATGTACATGTGTGCTATGTTGATACATACCTGTAATAAAAGCTAAAATGTTTTTCTGACGTTTTTTGCTGTACATAAAATAACATGAATAAAATGCAAATGAAGTATTATGAAATAGGTCGTGTTGAATTTCTAATATTTCTATGAACCCCACTGACTACTCGGTTCGATCAAATGACAAATATTATATTTCAAACATATTGGTTTGTACAAGGAACACAGCATACAATTTTCTTCACAAAGTATGTCAAACGTGAGGCCACTTTAGGAAATTATACTCTCAAATTGTGAAATAACTCAATAGCATTCACGTCAAGGTTCATCTTTGTTTTTTTTTCTTCTAAGGTATGCATGACAGTAATATATTTAGCATGAGTGTGAATTTTGCAACTAGATCAATAATTCTTAAGAGCGAAGAAAGCTGTGGTTTTCAGGATTTTTTCGATCGTGAATACATCTTGGTACGACGTATCGTGATAATCCCCGAGTGGAATTGTTGCAGTTCGGTACCCGAATGGTCACAGTTTCATGCGATAAATAATGGCAAAATTCCAGCGTTGGTAATTCGTTTATGTTTTTCTTAACTAACAGTCAAGAAAATTGCCAGCCATTAAGAGTTCCAGAGCAATTTCGGGTGCTATTGGAAACTCTGGAATTTCGGTACTGCTGTTCGTATAACGTACTTTGTAAGTGAAGTACATACACACTTTTTGAAGTACGTGTGATCTGTAATGCGAAGAATGAAAGAATGTTAATATAAAAAATTTCCGGTCAACCGGAACGTTATTATCGGCGATATACGAATATCATTATTGAAAACAATTATTTACGGTATTTCTCGAAAGTTGACTTCGTTAGCTTCATTCTCCGCAAATTGTCCGGGACCACTCAGCATAGCTTTGATCGTTCCACTCGTAAGAGCGTGTTCTCTTTTGACAATAAACTCATGCCCGTCGCTGCTGACCAATTTTACGTACATGGCATCTGGCCCCTCGCAACCTCCATAAACAGGGCCAGACTCCTGCTGCAATACAATTTGAGAAATATCTCATTTCTGAAGTAGCGCATAGGGAATATTTCGTTAGCCAGATAGAAAAACACATACAGCGACCAGTCAATAATTAATATTGATAGTTAGTACCTAGTAAGGATAGGAAGACATTGAATATAATGGAATTACAGAGATAGGTACCACATGCAGATCAACAGTAGATTTTGCATCCTCTTCTTCTCTAATATCCTCTTCATCGATATCATTCGGCTTAATAGAGAGAAGGAGGGGACCGTTATTCATTGTCTCAAGATCATAGCAAAAACTACAGAATTTATTGTTAGATTTTGTTATACATATATAAATTTTCACGGCTTTAACCATTCACAGTCGAACATGCAAATACTGAAATTTCCTCCTTGACCCACCACTCGTGCAAAATTTCACGCTTCGATTGTATTAGAATGTACATACCTTTTCAGCGTGCATATTTACGTCGCTAGACATGTTTCTTCCCTCGGCAAACACTGTCGAACACAGAAACGATAAGTCACAGGAATGGAGATAAGTTAAATTTTTCAATCACTGAAATTTGATCATACACAATGGGCCGGTGAAATTTAAATTCTAATGGGCCAACTTTTCAGTTTATTGTTCAGCATTAATCCGTCAGTTATCGAAGAATATTTATTTCTCAATGCGGCGAAATAACATAAGAAATACGAAGAGGTTAATATAGTGCTTTTAATTACATGTATCGGAGATATTTTGAGGTTATGTCGTGAAAGAAAGCTTCCTGTGACTTGACGTTCACGACTCCGTCATTGCGCTTTCCCAAGATCCCTATATAAGAGAGGTCAGGACTGGGCCGAGTAAATTGGTAAACCAATCAGAAAGTTTTCGTCCGACCAATCCAAAACGACTTTTCCTTAAATTTGGACGAGTTATAAGAAACTTGAAGGCGGGGATCGGCTCAGTTGCTCTTCTATAGAGATATTTCTAGTTCCGATATATTGTATCTATTATTATTATCTATACACTAAATACTTAGCGGGGCAACGTGGATCATACTTTTTTGTTGGGGTAATAAAAATCACCCACCCTTCATCGGAAAGCACACATCGAACCATTGAAAACCAACGTATGAGATTCGGCGTAGAGTCCAAGTTGACCTTCGAAAAATCGATTGATATGCTAACAAAGCTTCGTTGGGATTCGCAAAATAGATATATAATCGGGTCTACGAAGAAGACTAGCGAAAGCGCTTGGTTGGCCGGATGACTATCCATAAGCTAGAATAACAAATTCCGGGGAAGGATAAATAATATTATACAAAATTTTTATTATTCAACAAAGATGTTTTTATTTCAGTCATCATATGCATACATCACAAGTTCAATAGATTTTTGACCTGCTGGTCACTTTGTGTAACATTCGGGGGACTGATGTACGTCCCATCAACATTCTATATATTTTTCACGAAGTTTTTAGGAACATAAATTTTGACCGATCTTCGAAAGCTCTTGCAATGATGAAATTATAATGTTGACATTCAACATATGACATAGGTTACTCATTTAACAACTCATTTCTTTATAAATAAATTATAACACTTATTCAGTCTTGGGAATTGTTCGTAATGGAGAAAATACTGAAATTTATATCGACGAATGCTGTTTTAAATTTTAATCCACTTCTTCCACCGTAGGACCGGAGTGATTGTTGCTGTTCTGTCTGTATTGCGCTCCACAGTCTTGCTGGGGTTCTCCCGAACCTTGATGAATCTTAGCCATAATGGGCGAGCACAGTTTCTGCAATTCTTGGAGTTTGTGCCTGTATTCTTCCTTCTCCGCGAGGGTGTTGTTATCCAGCCATTTGATGGTCTCCTCGCAAAGTTCCGTGACTCTGTTCGTGTCCGCCTGATCGAGCCTCGAGCTACTATCCTGCACAGCTTGTTTCACGGAAAAGACGTAGCTCTCAATTTGATTGCGAGCTTCGACCTTCTCCCGTTGTTCTTGATCCTGATCACGATAGCGCTCGGCTTCGGCGAGCATACGGTCGATCTCTTCGCGAGACAAGCGTCCCTTGTCGTTGGTGATACGGACGTCGCTGGTACGACCACTCGCAGAGTCTTTAGCGGTTACGTGTAGTATACCGTTGGCATCCATGTCGAAGGTGACATCGATCTTGGGCACGCCACGAGGAGCTGGTGCTATTCCGCTGAGTTCGAATTTGCCAAGGATGTTGTTGTCCTTGGTCATGGCGCGCTCACCTTCGTACACTTGGATGGTAACGCCCGGCTGATTGTCGCTGTAGGTCGTGAACGTCTGCGATTGTTTGCAGGGAATACGGGCATTTCGCTCGATAATCTTAGTCATAACACCACCGGCTGTCTCGATGCCGAGCGAAAGCGGGGCGACATCGACCAGAAGAACGTCCTGAAGAGTAGAGCTGTTGTTGCCCTCACCGGTAAGTATGGCCGCTTGTACCGCGGCGCCATAAGCAACCGCCTCGTCCGGATTGATGGAAAGATTGAGTTGCTTGCCACAGAAGAAGTTTTGCAGCATGGACTGGATTTTTGGTATGCGGGTTGAGCCACCGACAAGAACAACGTCGTGAATGGCTCTCTTATCCAATTTAGCATCGGTCAGGGCCTTCTCCACAGGTTCCAGGGTCGATCTGAATAGATCGGCGCAGAGTTCTTCGAAGCGCGCACGCGAGATCTTTGTGTAAAAATCGAGGCCCTCGTAGAGAGCGTCGATCTCGATGGTAGCCTCGGTACTCGATGAAAGCGTGCGCTTCGCTTTTTCCGCCGCGGTTCTCAAGCGGCGCAACGATCGCGGATTTGATTTGACGTTTTTCTTGAATTTCCTCTCGAACTCTTTGCACAGATGATCCACCAGCCGCGAGTCGAAATCTTCACCGCCCAAGTGTGTGTCACCGGCCGTCGATTTAACCTCGAATAATGAGCCTTCGTCGATGGTGAGGATGGATACGTCGAACGTACCGCCCCCAAGATCGAAGATCAGCACATTTTTCTCACCTTTCAGGTTCTTGTCCAAGCCGTAAGCGAGTGCCGCGGCTGTGGGCTCGTTGATTATCCTCAGAACGTTCAAACCGGCGATCGCGCCAGCGTCTTTAGTGGCTTGCCTTTGTGAATCGTTGAAGTAGGCAGGTACAGTGACAACAGCGTCCTTGACTTTTTCGCCCAGATAAGCTTCCGCTGTTTCCTTCATTTTCGTCAAGACCATCGAGCTTATCTCCTCCGGATTGAATCTCTTTATCTCGCCACGGAACTCCACTTGAATCTTCGGCTTTCCTCCCTCCGAGATAACTTTGAAGGGCCAATGTTTGATGTCATTTTGAATCTTCGGATCGTCGAATTTGCGGCCAATCAAACGCTTTGCGTCGAAGACCGTGTGTGAAGGATTCATCGCAACTTGATTTTTCGCTGCATCGCCGATGAGTCGTTCGGTGTCCGTGAAGGCAACATAGCTTGGTGTTGTTCTGTTGCCTTGGTCGTTGGCGATGATCTCAACTTTGCCTTGCTGCCAGACTCCTACGCAGGAGTAGGTGGTTCCCAAGTCGATTCCAATTGCAGGCATTTTGTTTGTTGTTTTGTAACTTCTCGTCTTCTCGTTCGTTATACTTTTCGTTCGTTTCGTTTACTGACGCTCTGTGCGCCGCGCCTCCTATTTATACTCGGCCACCGGCCGGTATTCCCCCACTCCTCGACCCGCTCGAGAAACTTCCAGCGCTCGATCGAAGCGTCGAGAACTCGAAGCCGCTCGTAGGTGCATCTATTTATTATCGTAACACGATGTAGTGTCAATCATTTCTTTAATTATCGAAACTTCGATTGCTACAACGGTCTCGGGTTCTCGGTCGGTCTTTTTATTTTACAAATTTTTAGTTTGTCAACGAGAAAAACAGAAGTGCGTCGAACGGTAGAACAGTCTAGAATATTCGGCCCGGCTGTTACGTCGACCTCGTTACCTTGTCAATGCGCTTTCGTTGTATTTTTATCTCCGCACCTACGTGAGGGTCAATCGCAAAATTCCATCATCTCTAAATTTATTCAAGGCTCGTGGACATTTATAGAGAACGATGTTATTTTTTTCGACGACCGGAACTTATTTGCGTATTTGCCGCGATTTCTTTGTTTACAAACGCACAATCAACGTTTTTGTGCGTAATTTAACCGCCGATATAAATACGCATGTACGTTTAAATTGATTTCTCCTTAAATATGTTTAAAATTATTGCTTGGTATAATTTTATGCTCTCCAGAAAGTTCTGGAATGTTCTGTAATATTCTGGAATGTTCTGTCATATTCTGGAATGTTCTGTAATATTCTGGAATGTTCTGTAATATTCTGGAATGTTCTGTAATATTCTGGAATGTTCTTTAATATTCTGGAATGTTCTGTAATATTCTGGAATGTTCTGGAATTTTCGCTTATTGGGATTATCTCTCTTGAAGAACCCCATAGAACGTTCTAGAAAAAGACTATTCTGGAATGTTCTGGAATGTTCGCTTATTGGGATTATCTCTCTTGAAGAACCCCATAGAACGTTCTAGAAAAAGACTATTCTGGAATGTTCTGGAATGTTCGCTTATTGGGATTATCTCTCTAGAAGAATCTCACAGAATGTTCTAGAAAAAAGACTCATTGTAAATCCCATACATATATTTATTACATATTATTTCCTTTCCACTTGGATTCGGCAATGTTTATAAAATTCATCGGATGTAAACACATAACGGTTTCTATTTATTTTCGTTGAATGAATAATATAGAGAAATCGAGATGGTTCTAGAATCCAACGGTTCTGGGCGTCTCGCCAGCTGTTTGCTCCCACCCTGAGACTCTCTCGAACTTTCTTACTATATATGTCGAGTATTTTCGATAGGGCAAGCCGGCTGCAAGAATCACCGTTCGAAACCTTCGAGATTGTTCGCACATCTTCTGTAATGAATTTTTCGGATGAACGACGAAATGAAAAGACACTTTTTATAACATTCAATATAGTTTTATTGTCTCAGTAGTATATTATATGCATTGAACATTATCGTGATACAAATGACAGTTTTCCTTGAATATTCATCAGCTTAATCGACGTTTCTCTTCTCCTCGCGGTGGAAAACGATATATAATGCAGTACGGTTTATTTATAATCTAGTACCACAAATAAATAATAAATAGCTATTCGTAAACCGCTTGTTACTCTAGTAATTCGATAAAATTCAATAAATCTAATAATTCGTTTTAAAACTATGAGAATTACAAAAAAAAAAATTGATCAGTAAACTATCATAACGATTTTACGATAGAAGTTTACTCGGAGTATACGAACTAAGAAAAATAAACAGAAGTATTCTTGCCGTAAATCTAGAAAGACTTGAATTTTCGTATATCACGAGCGTGTTCGGTACGTACGCATGCCGCGATTTTTTTTCTGTTCTTTTCTCGTTTTTTTTCAATTTGGTTGCACAACCTCAATCTCACTTACGAACACCTTCGATGCATAATAAGTCAAAACAAATTCACGTTGTGTACGTTAATCACGAAAGGTTCCAAATCGTTACTAACATTGTGGGTAAAGTCTTCGTTGAAATTAATCGATACAACTTATAAATATATATGCGCGGCTATGGGCAATGAAAATTATTCGCCCTATCGATACTTAAATCACTATGCTAAATACAATATTTAATCGGCTCACTAGATTAATTAAGCGAAATGTTTCCATTATCAACTAATTCGTACGAATTTATCTAACATAAGATCAATAAACATAGTAGGGGGAATGCAAACCATTTCCTTGGCTCGCGCGTTATCACTTGATATTGTGTTTCATTTTTGTCATCGTTTCTCTTCGAACTTGTACATTATTTTTCCATGTGATCGATAAACACGATTATTAACTGCGAGTTAATTGAAAGTTCGCGGTACTAAGAGTCCCGCGAACTTCTTCAACAGTAGTTATATAATTAGACAGTTGACGTTACCGTAGAGGCCTTTGGTGTTGTTCGTACCAGTTTTGCCACTGTTCTTATTGACTTCACATACGTAATACACTTTTTTTTTTCGCGACAGTTACAAACGAATTCTTCCGACCGAACGATTCATGCCGGTTCGGCAAAAATGAATTCGAGAAGACAGAATATGATTATTCGGTGCCCCGATCTACTCTTCGTAATGTTTCGTTCAACAAATCCTTCCCTCATTCGCATGCACGACGTATAATATCGGCATTCGTTCCATGTTCAACAAGGCCTCTTCTACCAGAGAAAACAAGGCTCTAGAAATAGTAATCTATGGCATGACGATTGAGTCGAATCTCCAACAATAAATTCGGTGCGTTTTGCCTCAATTTTTTGCGCGCTTTTGTATACACGTCTCTCGATAATCCTTGTAAGGATTAAAGAAACTTTTGACAGAAATGTTGATCGTAATTTTCCTTTCGCTTATTTCCAGTCTTGACCAAAACGCTTTTCTCTCCCGGCACACAACTCTACTTGCGTAAAAACGGTTCTGTAAACTGTTAGCCCTTCGTTCAGCGTACAACAATCATTGTGTACCCTCGATCCTCTAATCTCTTCTATAATACACGCAGATTATTCGTCGATACGGTGAAAGAAGGAAAAACAAAATAATTAAACATCTCGTCATCAAGATAGGAAGAGCACGTTCGAACTTATGCTATGATCGTAGCGATGACACCTCCGGGTCCTGGTAAACGAGTGTTCTTCGTGAAATCGTGATCTATCTCGCGAGCTGCTTGTCTGCCTTCGGTAATTGCCCATACGACCAACGATTGACCTCTTCGACAATCTCCAGCGGCGTAAACTCCCGGCAAACTCGTCGCGTATTTTCCCGCTGGAGTCTCGTAATTACCACGTGGATCCATCTTAGTTTCCAGCTCCGTTGCGATGTATTTTTCAGGTCCCAAGAAGCCCATCGCCAATAGAACAAGATCAGCTTTGTAAACCTTCTCAGATCCTGCTACTTCGTCCATTTTCCATCGTCCAGCGTCGTCCTTCGTCCATTCGACCGTGACCGTTCTTATTCCACTCACGTGACCTTTTCCATCATCAAGGAATTCCTGAAATAATGAGAAAAAGACATTGCGTTATAATTAACATCAAATTTCCACCCCTTCGTCGATTTTCGTCAAAATTTATTATCTGGAATGAGGGATATCTCGAGTGATAGCTCACCTTGCTGAGTGTGCTGAATTGTCGTGGATCACGTCCGAATTTCAAAGCAACCTCTTCGTGTCCATAGTCGACCTTGAACACCCTTGGGAATTGAGGCCAAGGATTATCCGGCGCACGTTTAACCGGTGGTTCTGGCAGGATCTCGAAAGTCGTGATGCTCTTAGCGCCTTGTCTCAACGAGGTCGCGATACAATCGCAGCCGGTATCACCGCCGCCAATGATAATAACGTCCTTACTCTTGGCCATAAGTTTCATGTTCAACGGTGCTTCGTTGCCCATCTGTTTTTTCTGCCAGTGTTCGAGGAAGCTTACAGCGAAATGTATACCCTCGAGATGACGACCGGGTATCGGTAAATCGCGAGGCCACGTTGCCCCCGTGCAAAGTAGCACAGCGTCAAATTGCTCTTGGAGTTGTTTCGTCGTAATGTCCTTGCCAATGTCGACACCGGTCTTGAAGGTGATACCCTCTGCAGCGAGAAGCGAGACTCGTCTCTGTACTACCTGCTTGGACAATTTCATCGTAGGAATGCCGTACTGAAGAAGTCCACCGATACGATCGTTTCTCTCGAAGACAGTGACCAAATGACCGGCTTTGTTCAGCTGATGAGCAGCAGCAAGACCAGCTGGACCACCACCGACAACAGCGACTCGATGATCGGTTCGCGACGTTGGTGGACGAGCGACGATCCAGCCTTGTTCGAAAGCGTGATCGATTATCGCACACTCGATATTCTTTATCGTGACAGCAGGTTCCGATATGCCAAGAACGCAAGCTCCCTCGCACGGTGCAGGACAAACTCGTCCCGTAAATTCAGGGAAATTATTTGTCTGCAAAAGTTGATTCAGCGCTTCTTTCCAGTTGGAATGAAACACGAGATCGTTCCACTTGGGAATAATATTACCGAGAGGACAACCGTGACTGCTCTGACAGAATGGCACACCGCATTCCATGCATCTCGCCGCTTGTACCTTGAGTCCCTTTCTGACACCCTGGAAATGATAAATCTCGTCCCAGTCGTTCAAACGTTTCTCCGGTGATCTGTACACCGAAGTTTGCCTCTTGTATTTCATGAAACCCTTGATCTTGTCGAGTTTTCGTTGTTCCATGTCACCGTCCTGTATCGAATCTTCGATATCCTTTATTGTCTCCTCGGAATTCTTCGTATTACCATTTGTAACGGGCTCCGAGATCAATTTTTCCTCCGCCATTTGTTGCAAAGCTCGCTGATACTCGTAAGGGAATACCTTGACGAAACGCGTCGTTGGCTCGGGCCACGTCATTAAAAGTTCCTGGGCTATGAGCGATCCTGTCTTCTCGATAAATTCCTCGAGAAGTTGCTTGACGTAAGCGATATCTTCGTCCTTGTTCAATGGCAACAGTTCGACCATCTCGGGATTACATTTGCTCTTGAAAGAGCCATCGACGTCGAGAACGTAGGCTATTCCACCTGACATACCAGCTGCGAAATTTCGACCCGTTAATCCAAGAATAACAGCGCAACCTCCCGTCATGTACTCGCAGCCGTGATCACCGACACCCTCGACAACGACGATGGCACCACTGTTGCGTACGCTGAATCTTTCAGCAGCGATTCCACGGAAATAGGCTTTTCCCGTTGTCGCTCCGTATAGACAAACGTTACCGACGATAACGTTAGCTTCCGAATTGAATTCCGACTCTTTGGGTGGATAAATAACGATCTCACCACCGCAAAGTCCCTTGCCAACGTAATCGTTCGCATCACCCTCCAGCGTCACGTGCACCCCCTTGGTGAGAAAAGCGCAAAAGCTCTGACCAGCAGATCCTCGCATTTTAATGTTAATACTTTGTTCCGGCAGGCCCGCCTCGCCGTAAGCTTTCGAGATGTGATAACTCAGAGTCGAGGCAAACGCTCGATCCTCGTTGTTTATCGCCATTTCGATGTTGACGCTCTTTTGCTGGCCGTTCAAAACAGCCGTAGCTTCCTCGATGAGTTTGTTATCCAAACGATTCTCCAGTTGGAAATCTTGTTTAACCGAGCCACCTCGGATATTTACACCAGGACGTAGCTCAAGGGCGCTTCGCAGAATATTCGCGAGATTCAACATGCGAGCTTTTTCGATTTTTATGTCGTCGCGAACTTTGAGTAAGTCGGTTCTACCGATCAGATCTTGGAACTTGCGTATACCGAAACTCGCCATGTGGGTACGAACTTCCTCGGCGAGCATGAAGAAGAAATTGATCACGTGCTCGGGTCTTCCTTCGAATTTTTTGCGAAGAACGGGATCTTGGGTCGCGATACCCACGGGACAAGTGTTCAAGTGACACTTTCGCATCATCGTGCAACCCATAGCTATCAAGGGTGCTGTGCTAAAGCCAAATTCGTCAGCGCCCAAGAGAGCTGCGACTATGATATCGAATCCTGTTCGTAATTGTCCATCGGCTTGAACGATCATGCGCGAACGTAGATTATTGAGAGTGAGAATCTGATGCGTCTCGGCAACTCCCAATTCCCATGGGAGTCCAGCAGATTTTATTCCCGTCCAGCTGCTCGCACCCGTTCCACCATCGTGACCGGATATGACAACGTGTTCGGCTTTGCCCTTGGCGACACCCGCTGCTACCACACCCACGCCAACCTCGGAAACGAGCTTTACGGATATACGAGCATTTGGATTGGCGCATTTAAGATCGTATATCAATTCGGCGAGATCCTCGATGGAGTAAATATCGTGATGAGGAGGGGGTGAGATTAGACCAACGCCAGGCACCGAATGCCTCGTTGCAGCGATATCCGCCGTGACTTTGTAGCCCGGAAGCTCACCGCCCTCGCCTGGTTTTGCACCCTGTGCCATTTTAATCTGAAGATCGTCGGCGTTCGCCAGATAACTCGAAGTAACGCCGAATCGTCCGCTCGCGACTTGTTTAATGGCCGAACGCTTGTTGAAATCGGGATCTTGATTGAGATACCTGTCGGCATTTTCACCACCCTCGCCGGTATTTGATTTTCCACCGATGCGATTCATCGCCACGGCCAATGTCGTGTGAGCCTCGAGAGAAATACTGCCGAAGCTCATGGCTCCGGTCACGAAACGCTTGACGATCTCGCTGGCTTCCTCGACTTCGGAAATAGGAATCGCCTCTTTCGATTTCACGAGCTCCAGTTGGCCACGCAGAGTACAATTCTGTACAGCCTCCATCGTCGATTTCCGATAGCTCTCGTAAGCGTTCGCATTTTTTGTTGCTACGGAATCCTAATGGTGGAGGAAAATAATACGTGAGACTTCGTCCTGTTTTTAAATTGATGGAAAATTTGCGAATGAAGAAATACCTGCAAATTGGAGATGCTTATAGGATCGTTGATGTGTTTCTCTCCACCGGAACGCCAATGGAACGTTCCGGGATTACGGAGTACTAACATATCCGGTGCTTTGTCACGGTACGTTAGTTGGTGACGTTCATACGCCTCTTTTCCAAGAATATCGAGCGTCACACCGCCGATTCGCGAATGCGTTCCCTGATAAATCACAAAATCTTTACTTCGTCGACTCGCACGATTTTCAAGATTGTAGACAATTCTTTTTCATATTGTAACTCATAATAAATTTGGAATCATTTACACTCATTAATTGGATCCATTTTATAATCATTGTTTTGTAAATAAAATAAAATTTAAAGGATCATTTGTCGATCAACTCACCCTGAAGCACTTGTCGACGACTTCGTCAGCTAAACCAACTGCCTCGAATATCTGCGCTCCCTTGTATGACTGAAGGGTCGATATGCCCATTTTCGCCATGACTTTAGCAATTCCCCTTTCCATAGCCTCGCTGTAATTCTGAAAGTATTTTAAATAAAGTTAATATATTAATCGAGTTATTGAAAAAATCTAAATCAAAGTATAAAATGAAAATTAACAAAATATTTCACTCACTCTATACATGGAATCGTCGGTGGACGCTTCGTCCAAGACACCTTCGTCACGAAGATTCCTCGCCATTTCAAAGACGAGATAAGGACAAATTGCGTCTGCACCGTAACCGAGAAGAACGCACATGTGATGAACTTCTCTTGCCTCGCCAGTTTCCGCGATTAGGCCAACTTTCATTCGCTGTCGTTCTTCAATCAGGAAGTGATGAACCGAGCCCAGAGCGAGCATTATGCTCACTGGAACTCTAAAATCCCAATGACACTGTCAGTTTTATATTTATAAACAAAAAACAATCGAAAAGACGTCGAAAATTATGAACATTACCTATCGGCGCCAGCTTGTCGATCGGATAAAACTAAGAGCTGATAGCCCTCTCTTGCTGCCTTGTTGGCTTCGTTGTCGACGCGATGCAGAGTTTTCAGCAATCCTGCTGGACCGTCCGCAACAGGATAAGTGATATCGATGACTTTGGTCTTCCAGCCTCGATAATTCGTTTGTTTTATGACTTCGAGATCCTTGAGTGATACTATAGGATGAGGGAGGAACAATCGATGCACCTGACGCTCGTTTGGCTCGAGAATATTGCTCTCGGGTCCGATAGGACAGAGCAAAGACATGACAATCTTCTCCCTGAAGGGATCGATCGGTGGATTCGTGACCTTAACGAAATTTAAAATAATTAAGATTATTTTCTTAAATTGTTTGTATCGAAGTTGTAGACTGAAACATTTAGTATAATATATTTAATTACCTGAGCGAATAGTTGCTTGAAGTAGTCGTAAATCAATGGCTGAAACTGCGACAAGCAAGCCAGGGGTCCGTCATTGCCCATAGATCCGAGAGCTTCTTTCCTGAATTTGTAAGAATCATAGAGTTAGAATTCCTGAATTTCCAAGATCGTAGAAAATTCTTTTTCATCTTGTAACTCATAATAAATTTTGAATCATTCACACTCATTAATTGGATCCATTTTATAATCATTGTAAACAAAATAAACTGTATTCACAAAGTTTTCGTCCCTCGGAATAATTTCGTTCCTAAGAGATACTCACTTTGTCTGTATCATGGGCAATATGAGCATATTGATGGTCTCGAGGGTGTAAGAGTACAACGAGAGTCTCTTGTCACCCACCCATTTCCGGTTGATAAAATCGACCTCGTTGTTGAGTCCATTCTTCTTTGCGACTACCGCGCTGTGACCGTTTGCGATGAGTTCCGCCGAACCTCCTTTAGCCACGTGGGCTGCTCGCAACTCATCCATTGTTATCTACATTACATGAAAATTACCACGTTTAAATAAATCAGACTTCTAGTTACACGAAGAGTATGATATCCCACGTGCTGAGTTTCAAGAGAAAAATATAAATACGCGTGTGCCATTTCGACGGCACATCGCTGTATTCGATAATAGAGGCGAAGAAATAAAATTTGGCGATAGTGTAAGCGATATTACACCGAATGTAATGCAGAGTGTATAGGCGAGCGGATTTTCTCCAGTTTCGTTAATCGGACCGATCGCACACTCTTGCGCTCGATTTTTCGTTTTACACTCAGTTATTTCAATTTCTGGACACTATAGAAGGAGTCATCCGCTCGCGTAGTAGGGTAAGCTGGATTGAATTTAGCAAACGAAGATATTGAAATCCGTGAGAGTAATGTTTTTTTGTTCTCTTTCGAGGCCACGGTAAATAAATATTTTACAATTGTTAAATAAGAGTACGTGATCTGGCGAGTATGTAAAGAAATGAAAAATGTCGAGCGGTGCGTGATGTTGTAACATTGCACAGATTTTCAAATAGTATTGTATACTTCCAACCTAGTAACGTATAATCATTTTTGTTCCCATAGGAAAGGAAGAAAAACCAAATGTGCACAAGATGTGAGGAAAAACAAAACACGGGTTGGTACACGTGATCTACTGGAGTACCAAAGCCATCCATACTTGTTCAGAGAAAATTAAGACATTTTTTCTGTACAGTAATAAATACCTAATTAATCTAAGTGGACAACGAAGTCTTCGCCACTTTGCATGGAGCTTCGACAAAAATAAATAACAGCGGTAGACATAACGATGACGAGCTTCGTCGAAGTTACGATCGAGTTTGTGAAACAAACAAGAATTTATCTTCGATGATAAAAACAAAAAAGAAAAGAACAATTCGAGGGCGGGAGCTAGCTGCAGAATTTCGTAAATTTGGCATTCACTACAAATTTACTGACCAACAACAAAACAAAAAAATAAGAGAGAAAGTGAAACACAAAAAACACACTCATTTTCTTTTTAACTACAATCTTTTTTTTTTACGACTCACCATCTGCAAATTACACCAATGTTGTCAGCACACAGGGGAATATTGGAAAAAATGGTTTCGAATTAACACTGATTACTGAATTAATTCTCTGATATAGATATATGTATATGTATAATAATCACACATGGCACAGTTTATCGTATTAATATTGAGAATGGATGTTTTCTTTTTTAGTCGCGAATTGATGATTCGGACATTCGGGGTCGCCATCTCTTGTTTTTAGATACCTTTGATATTAATAATTATTCGTTATATCCTTATTATATTGAAAAATGAGAGCAGAGCGTTAAATGATGTGACGTGTGTGAATACCGGCGTGATAATATTTTTCGAATTGCGAATTACCTGTTCTTTGAGCCATTTCGAATGGGGACGGCTTCGGGCGATTTTCAGCTTGAGTTCAACGTCCTGTATGATCTGTTTCTCTTCGGTGTCGACGAGCAGCATTCTACCGGGCTTCAAGCGACTCTGCAAATAAAATGCGAAACACCAATGATTGCCGGAGAATAGGATCCTCGTGTTTGATGTACATTCACAAAAAAAAAAAGAGAAAAAACAGCACTGGATGACGGTCCTACTGCGCTCATACAAACCCAGTCCCTAGATGAATTAAATTATATACACCATAACATGACATAATTAAAAATAAATAAAAAATATACCATGACCGACCGCACGAGATTCTTTTGTCGTCTAGAATATAATTGTGTGATGTTTCATGGATTATAGACAAAAAAAAATAGAAAAAACGAAACAATGACGGGCACTGTCATTGTCAGGTTTCTGCGTGAACGCCTATGGACGTGTGACAATCCTGCACTTGGGTAATAGAAGTTATGCAGTAACGATTAATCGATGAACCCGCGAGATAACAGTCCTGAATCCTAACACATTTAGAGGTGACGAAAAAAAAAAATATCTATACATTTCTCAGCCCCGTACGAATTGGAACTGCCAATACGCTGCTCGACGAATTTTTGTATAGTCTTAAAATTTGACGACTAATGACCTTTTCAAGAAGAAGCATGATTCGTTTTCTAAACAAAAAAAAAATCATGTCCTAACAGGACGTGCAAAGTGCTTCGTTTCTCGAGCATGCTTATCTTGATTCAAGGCGATTATTCGTCGTACTAACAGAATTAACGTATAAAATCAAATCTATATGTAAAGAAAAAAAATTACGAGAGGTGACGATAATAGGGGAAAAAAATCGTAAATATGGATCTATGCTAAGATACGAAGATTCTTCCTTCTAACAATCCGCTACGACGCACGTATCCTTGTCCACGATGTCTTCGTCGCCGTGAGAGATCTGGACGATCCCGAATATCACCGTCGGCAGGGATATTTCGTTATAAAAAAACAATTCCTAAAGCTGAAATGCTGTATATCGAAGAAAAAAAAATATGCCCCGAGGCATAACAGCGGACGCATCTGTTGGTGAGTTAGTTAATACGATCGATCAGGAAGTTGCCAAAAGAGTAATCTGGTCTGCGTTGCCCCAAAGCCCATCTTCTTGGGGTATTCTCGTTGTTGCGTTTATTTCCATGTTTTACCTTCAGGACAACATTGCTGGGCGGAGTGTCATAGACGCCCACTTCGGACGCCATCACCATCAAGTTATCCTTAGTGACGTAGAAGCGCGATGGGCGCAGGCCATTTCTGCCAAACAAAAATTCAAAAAGATCTTTTGTATTACCACCTTTTGATCTCTTATTAGCGACTGAATTATTGTTGCTTTTTGCCCTCGAGATTGCCCGTTTTTTCCTCCATGGCATTTCGCTCTTACAATGCGCTTTATAAACGCCCTGTGCCCTATTCTTGTTTACCTTCGTGTTTTTTTTTTGTTTTTTTTTTCGTTTCTTTTCTCGTTAGTCTCCGATTGTCCGAACAACGATTACGACGATATCGTCGATATATCGCAACGTCTATTCGTCTATGATGAATTTTCAGTTTTGTTTCTTTGTTTCTTTTTACGTCTATGAAAGATGTGTCGCATCGATCAAGGGACAGAGAATATATTTGCTGAACATTGGACGCGTTAATATCGATCAATTGTGATTATGCAATTCGCCGATTATCTGTTCTCGTTTCGATTCGCTGTCCCTATAATCCATAGTTTGTCTTAAAACGAGATAAATATTTTTCGATGCTGTCTCAATCGAGTCAGGAAGATTCTCCGCGCGAGCCATCTGGTACTTAGCCGGGTGGGTAAGGTGACGAGGGGGAAGGGAAACAACTCAACGATTTTTCATGAAAGTAATGCTGCGGTTAAGATGACGTCGGTGTTTCATGATGGAAAAATGCAAATTTTCTACCTGTCGAGTATCGCACCGACGTAACGACCGTCGGTGAATGTCAGCAACGCCGGTCCGTCCCATGGCTCCATCGCGCATGCTGCCCAGTGATAGAAATCTCGTTTTTCCGTTGCCATCGTTATGTCGTTCTGCCAAGCTTCCGGTACCATCGTCATGACAGCCTGATTAAAAATGTGAAGAAATTGACGATTATACAAGATTACGTAATTTTAACCCCTCAAACGCTGACGATGGGTCATTTTTGTCCAGGGAAAAATTTTCCGTTACGTCTCCATATTTTGCATGAAATTGTTATTAACAATTTGTATTTTTCGATGGGACAAAGTATTATAATTTAGTTAAAGGTTCAAAGAAGGTCCATGAATTTTTTCTGATTTAAAAAAAAATGTTAACATTCTGAAATAAGCGGAGGACAAAAATGACCCATCGTTAGCTTTAACGGTTGCTCAAAAGATCGTTAGCTGAGGAGGAGTAAATTCTTGAAAATCGTGGTAATGGACGTACCTCCGGCAAACTACGTTGTCCTGCCATGACCAAAAACTCGAGAACGCAATCAGCAGCGCCCGAGTCGGAGAGATTCGGCTCCACGACCGGATATAGATCCTTCAACTTATCTCCATATATCTCACTACTCATGACGCCCTCGCGAGCTTTCATGAGATTAACATTACCGCGCAGGGTATTGATTTCTCCATTATGAGCGAGGAGCCTGGAATTATACGAGCATCGATTTCTCGAATGAAGGGAGGCACCGGATGTGTTTGTCGGAATGATGGATAACAGTAAGGAGGATAGCTTACCGCAACGGGTGTGCTCGCTCCCAGCTCGGAAAAGTGTTGGTGGAGAAGCGTGTGTGTACCAGCGCGAGATACGTCTCGAAATTAGGACACTGCAATGAAACGATTGAAAACATAAATTTTCTATCCATCCGAATACTCGACGAATTAGTTTAATTGATGAAATAGGCATCATAATAAATTTTGAATCATTCACACTCATTAATTGGATCCAATTTATAATCATTTCGTATGATCTTGAATTATAATGAATTTTCTGATGAAATAATGAAAAAATGCTCTTACTTTTAAATCCTTGAAGTACAGCCACAATTGATCCGCCGTTAGTTGTCCTTTATAGACGACAGTTTTCAAAGAGAGCGAACAGATGTAAAACCTCAATCCGGGTTTTGGTATGGAGTGAGACGCACGTTTTCGCAGTACGAACACCTATGACGTACCAAAGGCTTGACGTTAATAATGTTCGACGGAAATGTTGATTTCTTTTTTTCTCAACGAAACATCCATCGGGTCTCGATAGACACACGATATTCTATTTCTGGAAATTGGCATAGACGTTCAAGGCCAAGTGGTTGAGTCTGGACTTAATTAGAATAACCACATATATTTTCAGGTTCGTTGCCGCGTCTGCCAACTAGTATCGTTAATACAACGTGTTTTACCCATCGTAAATTCGTCTCGATTTTATTTCAACTTTAGCATCGACAAATGGCGAAACGATGACGAAGCAATCGCGTGATTCAAAATTAAACCGAGCAGATTCAGTACAATTGATTAATTAGTGAATATATGATAATGAGAAAATCGAGTCGATTGAATTCTCATGGAATTTATTTATGGACGAATCGACGATTATTTCGACCAATCAACTGGACGTTCTTTATTTGTATGCACTCATAGATTTCGTTGATTTTACAATTTATGCGAAATATAAAATTAGAAGAATTCGTTTAGTGCAGCGAAAACAAATAACCCATCGAGTCTATTTATTTCGTAATTTATTCCAAAGTTCATAGTTTCTTGGCAACTCTCCACTTCACGATCATCGTTCGCCACGCCATCGCTCATTCTCAACTTAGAATCGTTGACGAAAAGCAAGAACGCAGTATCAACGTATGCACGTGGAGCTTAGAAATTTTTCAAAATCATACATTTACCGAGAATCATTTCGCTTTAATTCGCAAACATATGACTCACCTGACGGTTGAGAACATCAACCTCTTGATCACCCGTTACGAATACTTGACGCATGTAGGGTTCGCATTTTCGTGCTACCTGACCAAGGTGTGAATTGTCTGTAGGGACATCGCGCCAGCAAATAACCTAAAAAAAAACGAATAATTCTGTTTAGCAAGTTGACTTACAATTATTTTTAGCTCGACACAGTATTGACAAAAAAAATAATTTATTCGTACTCTCAGGTCGCATTCTCCAGCCAATTTTTCGAACGCCGCCTCCGTCTCTTCATGACTGGTCTTGTCGAGAAAAAGAATACCCGTGGCATAGTGACCAAAGTCTGGGAGTTCGATCCCGTGCTTCTCACTGAAACGAAAATAGTTACGGCTCGATAAGTTTTATCGTCGACTAGGCAAGATAAGCGATTGATTAAAAATGATATTCCAAATTCCTCTCCACGGGTTACGATACCAAGAAACACATCTTATCTCTTATAGTTCGAAGAAACAAGAGTCCTGTCTCGACAACGAGTATCATAAATTCAAGACGTAGAAATGTGACGTATCGAAAGACCCCCCGAGGATTGGCCTTCCCATCTCGGATTACAACAGACCACAACTGGCGTACTTATCATTCACGGTTTCGTACGTAAGTCGGATAACGCTTATTATGTAAGTATCCCAATGAATCTTTACCGCACACGTTCTTACATACACGTGACTTTTTTTCTTGTTTTTTTTTTCTCTTCTTCTTATTTTTTATACGCAAATCTCTTGTTTCTTCAGATTAATAAAATATTGATGAAGCTACAACGAGAAATAAATTAAACTCGTTGAGTCATCGCTGATACGAATGATCGTGCCTGAATAATGAATAACGAGGAAGGCTAACCGAAACTCCGCGGCGTAGTAATCGTGTGGTATGGCGCAGAGTACACCGGCTCCATCACCTGTGTCGTTATCACAAGCGCATGCTCCTCTGTGATTCATACGAGCCGAAAGCGTCTCTGCATCTCGTACAATCTGAAATTAAATAAATTTTGTTAAGTCATTAATGAAAGGGTGATCAAGGGACAACGCGAACGACACTCGACGACACCGATAACAGTTTATCGGCGCGTGTTTCGTTTCTCACCCTGTAAACTAAACAGCGAAACGAGAGAGACGCGATTATTCGCTATGCGTCACAAATCATTTTTCTATGGCAAGAGGTTATCGTCTACTCGATTCTGCGTCATACGATAATTACTTCGTATTAATCAAGAAACATTGAAATGGATCTTAGCGACGTGTCGAATAAAATCTTAGGGAGAATGTTGGCATATTTAACGTTCTCGGAAGTTTCGCAGCTACGTGGTAAACGAAAAAGCACAAATTCATATTACTACGTTGCTTCATCTTTTTTTCTTCGTCGAGTAAGGAATATATTTTTTTTTTACGTGTGCTTTTCAACTTTTTTCTTTGAAACATTTTGCAGGTTTATCGAGAAATATTAATTGCGTCGCGAGACAGATCTTGAACACTGCCTTCCTGGATCTTGGTCCACGTTTGGCGACCCAATACACCGCTCACTTGATCCATATCAAGAACAGTCGGCCACTGTAATTAATATCGACATATTTTTAAAAAACTCGTTTCTATAGAAAATATCAAATTTCAGAAAAGACCCGGAACACGTGGCTTTTAGAGGTCGTCTGCTTAAATTGTTGAGCTCCGAGCACTCGATATTACTCGCTCTTTGTCGTCACTACGTAACAGGGGGTAGCGGGTGCTTCTCGGCCGGAGAAATCCTCGATTTATTTTATAATCTTCAGGGATACGAGAAAATTGACGAATCACCGAACGAAGAGAATAACAAAGTGGCGAAATTAATTTTACTCATCGATCAATACTTGGACTGGTTCGAGAGATACAGAATAATGAATGAAAAACGATGTTCATGGTAAAATTCGATATCTACGAATAGAAATTTGTCATCGAACGAGATTTCCCATGTTTCTTTGTTTCGTTTTTTTCTTCTATTATTAACGAAGGTTTGGAGCTTGCATCGTGGATATTCTCGACTCGTATTTGTCATCGAGATATCACCTCGTGGCTTCTCACAACGGGTCATCGGTTCATAATTTCCTAATTTATCGAATACGACGTTAATTTTTTTTCGTTCTTGGCTAAATTGAACTTTCTCGTCAGATAAGATTGGTGGGCCAGTACACCATAAACGGTTATGCGGAAACCCCACCAGAAATTGGTAATCCTTTGGGATGTCAGATAAGCCAGTACGAGTTGCTTCAAGTACTGAGATATTTGAGAAAACACGCACGTTGGCACAACTTCGTCGTGGCGTTTCGAGATTGCGATAGAACCGACCTCGAGGATGAACAAGTTAGCTTTGTTGTGCTGGCAATATATATTTTTTAATTTGAGCATTTTTACCTTCTTTAGTGATTCATTTAGCAGGAAAAGATTTTTACGAAGCACACGTCTAGCGGTTATGACATTGTTTACAAGAAAAGACCTTATGGCACAATTGACAGTCTCGATAACGTCGTATCTGTTCGAGCAATCGTGAGTTTGAATTTTTTGTCTACTTTTTTTCGAATATTCATCGTTGGAAAGTTTTACATCGAACGTTTGATTCGAAAGAAACGATCTACGCAAACAGATAAGCCTACAATGTCACAGATCTTTGGCACCGGTAAGATCGTGCAATCGTTGCTTTTTGAAAAATTACATTTTCGATGACAACGAGAACGTGATCGAACGTGCTTCGAACGAATCGATGAACGAGGACTCGAGGAATTTGCACAAGATCGTCGAGAATTCCTGCACTCCGCTTAGATTGATATCGAGCGAGACGACGTCCATCAGCCACTCGAGACGAAACGAGGAGATGTATACGTTTGCTCTGGAGCTAAGATCCGTTCATCCCAAGAAATGGACCGGATCTAATCACGGTGTCGGTGAGAAATTTGGTGAAACGACGCTGAACGTAAATCATACGTTGGACAATATTTTCGCTGCAAAATCGGAATTTCGATTGTATTAAATTTATATCGATTAATTATTTTATAAGAGGCATTTACGACGATCGACGAGGTTGATAAATAAAATTGTTGTTTGAATAATTTACGAGCGAGGAACGTCGTTGATAAGGCTCGAGTGCTTGTGCTATTATAAAACTGTAATTGAACGATTCATTGATACGCCCCGACATTCATTGGCCATTGACGTAACGAGAATAACTGCGCACATTGAACCAACTTGCCTTGTACGTTTGAACCACGACGAGCGATAACCAATATTTCTGGCAAACGTGAAATTTTATTTTTGGCAACGGTCGAGATTGTAGGAATTTAATTTACAAAAATTAATCAGAGATATATTATTCAATTATCTTTGGGGTTTTATTACCTTGTGCGATCGTTTTCCATCGATAGCAACGATAAATCCAACACCGCAAGCCTCTTTTTCGAGAGTCGGGTCGTAAAGACCCTGCTTGACCGGAAGAGACCAAGGATCACCAGAGCTCATATTCGTAGTCTGAAAATGAAAAAAAGAAGAAAAGATGAATTAACGATTAAGGCAAAATAGAGAATAAATAATATTTCAATGGCTAAAATATTGTTACTGGCTGGCAAGTTTCGACAAAATCGACGAACGGGTGATTGTACAAAATGTAAATCGACCGGAGTGAAAGTAGATCGAAAAAGTCAACCACGTTTGCAAGCAGACCTTCGCTTCGCAAGAAGCCGGTTCGACGAACGAAAATATAATATAATGAAAAACGCGAAGGTTCGACAACGAAGTCGAACTATAAGCGAGACATGACACGGTTTTTCTTGCACGATATTTGTATTCGAGGATACAAATGTCGTCGCTCGATTAAATACGTCGAGTGTGTAACTCGAGTTGATTACGAAGAATCTTATTTCAATCCTCGCCCATACTTTCGTTACGTAGTTATCTTTCAATCGGTGGAATAACGAGAAGTGATGTAACATGTATATAGGAATGCTATTTCAGTTCTATTTAATCAAGGAAAATATTATCTTTTCATGGAACTCGGGTGATACTTTTCGTGGAAGAAACGCATAATTGGGAAAATATATTGTTTCTTTTGCAACGTATAAAATATAATTTCTGCATACTTTTCACATATTGCAATTTTTTTTTTAATTTAAGAAATCTCAAAACGTGTTTTGAAACTAGAAAATAATGAGAGACATTCGAGTCTGAATACAACAATTAAGGGAGGACCACAATGTGACAGTCAGAAAAATTAATTTCTTTTCATGAATTTTAAAAATTCACTTAATGTTTTTTTTGACTCAATTAAAAATATATTCTTCCACATACGTTAAAGTAGACTCAAGTCAATTTTTATTGAAAACAAAATCAATAGTTGAAGTACAATAAATTCTTTTTCGAAATTACGTTTTCCGAACTAATGCGGACAATAACTCGAGCAATAATAGTCAGACTTGCAAATTGTTTACAACAATTTTTTTTGAATTCAACTTTTCGTTTGAATATCAGTTTTTTTTATTTTGAAAATTACTATTTCTTAAAACATTCTGAATGAAAATATTTTAGGTGAAAACAATACTTTGTATTTCAAAACGTGGCCATATTTCGAAAAATAAACAGAATCAAGAACAGCTACGCTTAACGATAGCTATTACAATTGCAAAAAATTGTGTGCATGATTTTTACACATCCAACTATTATCGCTCGAGTTATCATCCGCACCAGTTCGAAAAACGTGAAACGTGAAAAATTGTGAACACAAATTTATTGTACTTTTGTTTTTTTGTTTCTTTTCAATAAAAAATTCACTTGAATCTCTTTTAATGTATGTTAAATAATATATCTTGAATCGCCCCCAAAAAAACCATTAAATAATTGAAAAAATTAATGAAAAAAAGCTTATTTTTTAGATCACAGTGTTATCCTGCCTTAAAAAATATTTCAAAAATATATTGTTCGTACAAATATCTTCCATGTAGGTATTTAAAACAAATTCTCTCTCTCTCTCTCACACACGCACACACACAGACACATACAGCTCTGTAAGAGCAACGCTCGGAAATTTAATGCCGAAGCTGTCTACACTTGGTGCACGTGATCCAACGATCAATTCATGCGGAATGCAGCGGGAGCAGAGCACCCAGAAAAACGATCTCTCGTTAGGCGTGGAAGAATTTATTGATCTATCGTGAACGACGACGTTCGCTAAGAATACAAATTAACGATTCGAAAATAATTGCGCACGAGTTAACTCGCACGTATAAAATATATGTTTTCAAGCCGAACGAGTTGAGTAGGAAAGAAAAATGGCAAGCCAGCAATTCCGAGTGAATCGTCGCGAGGTTGCACATTTTTTTCTTTAAATAAAACAAAAAAAAAGAAAAAAAAATGCCGAGTTCGGAATTTTTCTAAATCCAGAAAAACGACAGAGAGTGAAAGAAATTCATTCTTACGTAAGAACAAGAATAGTGGTAAAAAAAAAATCTTTGCGGGACAGAAAGTGCTGCGAAGAACAGAATCTTCTTTTTTGTTTGCTCCTCGGGAGGTTCGACGAGGGTCCTGGGCGTGCTCGGCGCGCAATAGCCTTGAGTGTCTTTAGCAAAGGTTTCTGCCTCGACCAAAACCATCAGAATCTGCGTCTCGGCTCAAGGCTGCTGCGTTCTCGTAAGTCCGTAGACATTGGCGTAGCTCGAGAAAAAAAAAACCTTTTCCGATGAATTTTCGCCAATTAGTCGAAATATTTTTGATTAATCGGTTAGTGGATTTTATCGAGGACCCCAGCGGCCTATTTTTTTCGCAGTGGAGTAAAACATAGGAGAATACGACAGATGTGAGATAACAAAAAAAAAAGAAAAAAAAAGGAGAGATGATACGGAAGATAAAAGATTTAAAAGATCGGAGCTTTAATAGCGACGCAGTAAGTACTTCGATGATATTAATCGCTGATCTATAAATCTCCCCGGAGACATTTTCGCATATTCATTCGAACGAGAGCGTTTTCCACATACGAACGATGTTATCGAATAAAGTGGATATCGTGCTCGCGATTCGTGGCGATCGCGATAAACCCATTCCCTGTTCTCGTGAACTTTTTCACTGTAACGCTTTATGCTTCATCCAGTCGTAAAATAAAATTTACTGATTGTATTTTCGAGGTCTGTATTCTTATCGTCACCAGACTGTCTGATGATCTGTATAAATATTTGAACGAGGAAAGGACTAGAGATTATTTAAAAAAAAAAAAAAAAACTCATGATTAAACACGTGATAGAGAGACTCGAGTTAGAGAGAGAAATCTCAGGATCGAAAATTGTTAAAATATTTCATAGAAAATTAATAACACATAAAGAATTTTGTAATTATTTTATTGTTTAAAAATTGTTATAAAATCTGAAGATATATAATTGAATTAAATTGAATGAAAATCGTTTTATCGATATTAAGAAAGGAAATAAGTTTTCTTGATTAGGTTGTGGTTACGCTAATGGCGAGGGGGAATATCGATTCTGTAACGTGATTCGATACTCTCCACCGAAATTCTCATTCGTCTTTCGAATATCTAGTTTTTTTTTCGTTATTTTTGTATATCGTCCGAGTTAAAGTCCGATCGATTTATTTCATTAACTGAATTGTTGGCAGAGTAAGCCGATCCTACGTTTGGTCGGGGCGCCGGAAGTTGCTGCCCAAATAAATTGGCAACTTTTCCTGTCGTACGAACCGAAGGCCTTGAGTTTGCACACTTTAATACCCATTGCCAAATATGCGTAAATATATTACCCTCGGATCCAAAATTTATTACTTATTACAGCAATTCCGGTATTTTCAAGATCACCCTTTTTTTTACCCCAAATAGATAACGATCCCAGATATATATTCGTCTTATCGATAAAGAGATATGCCTTTTATCAGATTTTCCTCAAAAACGAGTCTCCTCTACATCGTTTGTTTATTTCCCACGTCTACAATAATATTTGCCATATGCAAATAAAAAAAGAAAAAAAACTATTCTCCAGCCAAGAGTTCAAACATGGAATCTAAATTGCGAAACTTACGGAATTCGATGAATACTACTTGCTCTGCTCAACACGAAAAATGTTCAACCCCGACACTCACATTCACGAAATAATTTAAAGAAAAAACTGTTAATTAAATGAAAAAAAAAAACAAAAATAATGTTGGCAAGAGATAAATAAAAGTATTGTCTCGAATCCAGAATCTCTATTTATCACGATTTTCTCACTGTACGACGAAAAAAAACGGCAATAACAGGTTTACGATTTTCGAAAAAAAAGAAAATCGATTCTCGTAACAGCGAACTTCGCCGAGACTTCGGAGCAAACTGCGAGGCGAGTTCAGAGAGTCCAATTCAAAAGGTTTATCTGCTTCCTCCTCGTCATTCAACCCCTCTCTTGCGCTAACGTTTGGTGCGCATATGCCAACCGGTATCCCCGATAGTTTGCGTAACCCACACACGAAACAGTGGTGCATGTTCACCACACGCCCCACGTCCCTCGAGAGAACGACGACTCTCTCTCTCTCTGCCAGGACATTCAACATCGACTTTTATCTTCGTGACAAACCGGAAACGCGGCCAAGACAGTCGACTAGAAAATCCTCGCGATTCTCAGCTACGAGACGACATCTCGTTCGATACGGAAATATCTCTTATCAGCAGACTTTGAAAAATACAAGTAAATAAAATTATTGAAAAAGTCGTTGGGTACAAAAATAAATATTTGGAATTATTTCTGATTCGTTAGAAAGATTTTTCGTATTTGTCGTGTAAATTTCAATTTGCAGGGGTTTTTTCTTCTTTTATTTAGAAATTTGTAACCCAAGTGTCTCGTCGATGTGAAACTACGTACTCGTGGGTTTCTTTTGAAAGGAATGCGAGCAAGGAGCTCGGGGTATAAGCGATGAATGGGCTTCGAGTGTGTCGTCTGGAATTTCACAATTCTAGAAACGATGAACGAGAGAGATTCACGATCGCGAATGACACTGCGCAAATTATTCTTGTCACGAGAATATGCACGACTCGTTAATGCCATTATTAATCGCTATGTGTTCAAGGCCTCGTGAGCCAGCGCCACGTTTTGTTATCGATGTTCGTGCGAATAGCGCGTGTATGAGTTTCCTTCGTGTACGAGTCAACGCATTCGACGGAAAAAGCCGTGAAACGAAGTATCGATAAACGGAAAAGAATGAGAACAGCTTTTTTTTTTAACTCTGGACTAATAAAATTGTCTCATTGTGGAAGAATTTAGTGAACGAAAATCTCGATAATTTCAAAGTATGAATCTTGAAATTGGGTGCTTCGTAACGAACGAGACCTTTGAAAATTGAATTACGTATAAAATTGATGAAAAGAAATTTAAACGAAGTAAAAAATACGTAAAAAGAAGAAACGAAGATATGATAAAAGTCGGAAAAGAGGAAAACAAAAATGAGAACAGCTTTTTTTTTAACTCTGGGCAAACAAAATTGTGAAGAAATGATAAGTAAATTAGAGGAGTTGGTCATTATGGAAGAATTTAATGAACGAAAAGCTGTATAATTTCAAAGTACAAATCTTGAAATTGGGTGCTTCGTAACGAACGAGACCTTTGAAAATTGAATTATGTATAAAATTGATAAAAAGACATGTAACGAAATAAAAATACGTAAAAAGAAGAAACGAAGATATAGGCCGGAAAAAATGAAAACAAAAATGAGAACAGCTTTTTTTTAACTCTGGACTAATAAAATTGTCTCATTGTGGAAGAATTTAGTGAACGAAAATCTCGATAATTTCAAAGTATGAAACTTGAAATTGGGTGCTTCGTAACGAACGAGTCGTTTGAAAATTGAATTACGTATAAAATTGATGAAAAGAAATTTAAACGAAGTGAAAAATACGTAAAAAAACGAAGATAAGATAAAGGTCGGAAAAGAGGAAAACAAAAATGAGAACAGCTTTTTTTTTAACTCTGGGCAAAAAACAAATTTTCAAGAAATGATAAGTAAATTAGAGGAGTTGGTCATTATGGAAGAATTTAATGAACGAAAATCTGGATAATTTCAAAGTACGAATCTTGAAATTGGGTGATTCGTAACGAACGAGTCATTTGAAAATAGAATTACGTATAAAATCGATAAAAAGAAATGTAAACGAAATAAAAAATACATAAAAATAACGAAGATAAGATAAAAATCGAAAAAGTTGAAAACAAAATGACGAGACCATTCATCAATCAATAACGCTTGGTTAACACTTAATGAATTCGTGTTTGACCGTGGCTTATCGGATCTCGATAAATCTTCTACAATTCAAAATATCTCTTTCCGTCTCCTGCGCGTCTGTAAATTTCCTCAGACGTTATCGAAACGATTTTTATCAAATTCGATCGGAATCGCGATAAAAAGAGTATATTTTTCTCGATCGCCACGGGAAGTCCGGGATTGCGTTGAGGGGGTCGGTGATTCGACGTGGAATAAAAATAACTAATTATTCAGAATTAAATATAACTGTTTATTCGATAATTTAAAAAAAACTCTTTTAACTAAAATAGTCGACTTGTAATGAAAGTGTAGACTAAGTAAAGGGACGGTGGTGTTACCGCGATGCTGATTCGTTAGTGACTGAAAATATTTTAAAAATCATTCCGACCCTTCGTTTGTCGACAATGGAAAAATATCGGAGAAAAGAAAAGACACTTTTTATAATTTTAGATTGGAGACTCGTGGAGACTCGACTTGAGTCCTCGCGCCACTCGACTTTATTACCGGGGAAAACCGTGAGGCGGTTGTTCGATTTTGTAAATGAAAGGTTTGGAAGAAGGCAAAGGGATACATGCGGACAAAGAATCTAATGTTTTAGAAAGAATATTGGGAAATGAAATATTTGTTTAAAATGCACTTCGGCTGTTTACGAGCGGCAATAGCATAGTGGAGACATCGTCACAACAACGTAAAAGAGTCGTCGAACGAGGAAGAAATCTGGGCTAATAGCTGGATGGCTTAGCTTCGTTCTTCAACTCGAGGGAGATTTCTTTTTTCATCCCATTTTTGTCGAAAAAGAAAACGACGACCCTCTCCGATTATCCGAGAACCACGATGCACGATACGAGAATCGATCGACCTTTTTTCTACAGAATTTCTTATCGTTCGAGGATGCGCGTCAAGCTCCAAATTTCGTCCAGGATTCGTTTCGATATTGGAGCTTCGCCAGATGGTTGTCTCTCGAGGCGTAGAGCGAAGGTTTTCAACGATTTTTTCCCCTCTTTCTCTCTCTCTCTCTCTCTTTATAACGTCGATTTCGCTATATTTTCGAGACAGCTTTTTACATATTTTTTACTGTCCATCAATTCTTTCGCTTCTTTCTCTCGTCGATTTTTTCCTTCACTGAACGAACTCTGTAATAGAAAAATATCGTCAGTTTCTGTTCTCGTTGAATTTGTAAAAACGAATTAAATTTTTTAAACGTCCGACGGAAACTTCCTGAAATAAATAAAATCGGGTGGTCGAACTTTGTACCAGCGAACGTCGTGACTCTACGCGACAACGGATTCTCGAGACTCGTGCGTGTGATATAATTCGCGACGCATCTCCCTCGTGACTTTTTTTCTCTCTCCTTGTTATCGACTGGAACGTACGAGTTTTGATTTCTTTTACTTCGCTTAATTCTTGAAATTCTTCGTCTTGAAACTTCGTAAACGCTCATCGATTTTAAAAATTGCAAATTTTGAGATTCCGACGCGTTTAATTAGTTTCAAGATTTCGTTCAATCTTTCGTGAATTTTATCGAAGCCAAAGTTCAATTAAATTGTATTTCTTGGACGATCTAATCGTCCCGATTAATTTTCGATATTTTACGCGTTTCGGTTGAATTCCAATCGAAATAAAAAAATAAACGATTGTTTAATCGAAACGTGAATCCTTGAACAAAAAAATTCTTTCTCCTTTCAACGAATCCCCGGTTTGAATATGTTTTCCTGTAAATGCCAACGTTATGCAAAAATTCGCGAAATATAAAAAAATAAAATAAAGTAAAAAAATTTACGCCATACGAAACATTAAAAAAAAAAAAAGAATAAAAAGAAAGAAAAAAAGTTTTCTCGTTATCTTTCTCGTTATCGATGACATAAGACGCTCAACTAGCCCCCACCCACATTTCGCGCGTTCATCGCGTCTCTCGACGTAATTGCGTTCCTTATCGTTGGTCGAGGAGATTCTCGTATAAAAAAAAATAATAAAAAAATAAAAATTGAGATTTTAAATTGCAAGTTTGTTCTCATTGCGTCGAAAGACCGAGGGACACGCAACTTTAACGCTCTCGAAGCGGAAATATTAAATAACGAAAAAAGCAAAAAAAAAAAAAAAACGGAAACGTCCAAGAGAATAAAAAATAAATTTGCGGAAATGCTCCAGAATTCCTCGAGCCGGCAAATTGAGCTTGCAAATTCTTCTCGTGACCGTTTCAATTTTCCCATTTTTTATTTATCTCGTTCTCTTTTCCTTACATTTTGCTACAATTTAAATAATTATTGGAACATTAAACCTATCCGTGCTCGCCACTTTGTCGAACAACCGGAAAAAAGGTATAACCGAGGCCTCGTTGAGCGCCAATAGTCGAACATATGGAAAAACATACGGACGTAACTATGTTTGGTAAAGTGTAACTGTGTGAAAAAGAAAAATGAAGCCGAGGACGTCTTTTGCGTTCGACGTCGACAATAACGCAAAAACATATTCGTACCGTCGTCGTAAACGGGGGTTACATTGCTCGCGTTCGTTCGAACTATACTAACCAAGTCTTAAAATAGAAAATAAATACCCGTGGTATGCGAACGGACCGGCCCCGGGTGTGAATTCGCACCGACGCATCGTTGCGTGGTCAAGATTTCTGAATTAATTTTCGAACGTTAATTCTGGAAGAATTATTATTTTTTATATATATTTTTTTGAATTATTAATTTAATTTTTTATAATTATTGTTTTCTAAGGAATATCGTTGATTAATCTACATCGACTGTTAAATTTGTTTCATCTTTAAAAATAATTCTATAAAAAGTAATTGTAAAAATTATTCTCTCATTTTTGAGGAGTGATTCTTTTATCATTATTTTCTAATTATTTTCTAATTATTTTATAGTTGGGACAAAAACGAAAGAGTTAATTTTGAAAATTATTAAATTTTTGGCAAGTCCGGCAGTAGCCTTGTTTGCCTAAAAAGCACGTGCTATCGCAGTGACGTTGTATATATCTTCTCATCTATTTTACCGAGGTGATTCTCTAACTCTCGATCGCCAACCCCCGATGCCCCTTCTTTATTCTCGACAGAATCGTCTCAATGAACGTCACGACTAAAATCTCTTGGCTGTAATAATAATTACACGAGCAGCTGGCAAGGTGCATCGGCGCCGTAGACAGTGCTCGTTTAGTCAGTCTATCGCTTGAATATATTAATTCTTGTTTTCGTTGTCGGTCTCGCACTAAGAACGACAAATTCAGAAAATTTACAGCGACAATTTTCAAACTAATTAATTGGAAAGTCGCGATTTATTAATAACGATCAAAAGTTCCAATCTCTAATCTAGTTAATCAATTTATTGTTTTACAATTAAACGATATTAATCGATTGATTTAAAAAAAATTAAAAAAAAACATTGAAACAAAATGTCAAAACAAATAACGTGAAATTAATTTGAAAATGTCAATATTGTTCTGTATTTTTAACGCGAGCAAATCTTATATTGTTATTGTCAATCGTGACCCGGGCGATACGCGAGCAAATTGCGTCTCGGTCGTCTTTCGAACTTTGTGACTAAAACAACGCCGGCCCACCTCTGACTAACCTCGAAAAAAAAGCAAGTCGCATTTCCATCCGATCGAGACGAGTCTTAAAAAAGAAAACGATAACGAAAACAAGTTTTTTATTTAGGCGAGAAGGCAATTCACTCGTTTTATCGTTGCTGTGACTTTTAACGTGTCTCTCCTGTACGAGCAACACCATCGTCGTTGCGTTGTACCATGCGCGTTATAAACAGGCAAACACACACTATAGTCCGGTGTTTGGTTCACGTGCTCGTTGCGTGAACGAGCGAAGAACCCATCACGCGAAGTGCGCATACTCCGGAAAATGGCGTCTCGTGTCAACATTTCACACTACGCTAAAACGAATACATACGACGCGTACGTGTGAGGACGTTTGTATATGAGGTTTCAGGCAATGAGACAGATACCCTAGGTACCTAAAAATTGTGTTGCTCATTTTTGTTCCCTACGTTTATTAAGAGTCCGAGGGGCTTTAATTTTTTTCAACATTCTTTTCGGTCGGTTTCTACTCAACGTTAATTTAAAAAAAAAGGATAAACTGAATTAAAAATTTATAAAAATAAATGGATGTCTTTTGGGGGTGTAGAATCGATAAAAAGGAAATGAAGCGAGATATCTGACGATGAGAGTCACTGTTCGTATATACCGGGACGATTCGTGTAAGTGTGAAAAAAGAAAAACTGTTTATGTCTAGACTCGAGGATATAAAGCACGGACAGAATCGATCACCTCGTCACGTGGACGATAATACGAACGTGAGTTCTCGATACGTGTCTCTTGGCGGACGTCTGGAGAATCGAGTCGAGTTCGCCAATCACATTGTAGTCGCTAATTCAATTTTAAACCGTAATTCACACGTTCAACCGAAAGAACAAATATTTTTACTTTACAATCGCAAAGATTTAAAAAGTGGACGAAAAGTCTTAACCAAAATCTTAAACAGGATAAATTTTGAAACAAAAAGAAATAATTGTATTTTGAAAAAATGCTGCTAATCTTCGCTAAGTCCATAAGAGACATGAAAAAAGAAATTGGGGCATAAAAAGTGATTCGCTAATTCAATTTTAAACCGTAGTTCTACACGTTCAACCGAAAGAACAAATATTTCTGCTTCACAATCGCAAAGATTTAAAAAGTGGACGAAAAGTATTGACTAAAATCTTAAACAGGATAAATGTTGGAATAAAAAGAAATAATTGTATTTTGAAAAAATCCTACTGATCTTCGTTAAGTCCATAAGAGACATGAAAAAAGAAATTGGGGCATAAAAAGTGATTCGCTAATTCAATTTTAAACCGTAGTTCCACACGTTCAACCGAAAGAACAAATATTTCTGCTTCACAATCGCAAAGATTTAAAAAGTGGACGAAAAGTCTTAACTAAAATCTTAAACAAGATAAATGTTGGAATAAAAAGAAATAATTATATTTTGAAAAAATCCTACTGATCTTCGATAAGTCCATAAGAGACATGAAAAAAGAAATTGGGTCTTAAAAAGCGGTTAACGGATCAGTGAGTTAAAATCGAAGGTCATCTCGTCACCTGCATTCTTAGTATAAGCTCGTGCCATCTTCGACGTTACTCGCCCATGTTTACTCTCGACTCGAGTTAATGCGCGCCGATGCACGGGGGCATTCGTGAATAAAGGGGGAAACGAAAAGGAGCGGGGGGACAAACGGTTTACACACCGCTGACCCCGATAACTTCGGAATGCTCTTACACTCGTTTCAGATACGAACTTATTATGTCACGTCGTTATTGCTCTCGAGCTACCACGTTTTATCGGTGTAATGTTTAAAAATATCATTATGGCCTCGTACATGCAATAAACGATAACGATGATAATGGAATTTTGGGCTAAAGTTTCGACGCACGAAGCGACGTACGACGGTATTAATTTAAATTATCGAAAATTAATCGAAGACGTTGGAGAGGAGTTTCAGTTCCATGGATGTCGGTCATGATAATTCGAAGCGTTTAATTCTGGCCGGCCGGCGTTTCGACGTTGGAGAAGCCACCCGAGCGATGAGGGGCTCGACTTGAATCTATTGATTTTCAAGCGTTGCACACGTTGAGAGAGAGAGAGAGAGAGAGAGAGAGAGAGAGAGAGAGAGAGAGAGAACTATGCACAAGCGGTGGATGAAAACGTTCCTTCTCTCTCTCTCACTCTCTCGCTTGCCGAGCGAATAGCCCAAGAACCATGTGCCTTCTCTACAAAGATTCCCAGAAAACTTTTCCTCCCTCCTACTCCCACGCTTCTCCCGTCTAACTTTTTTCCATCCCTCTCCTCTCTGTCTCTTGCTTTCTTTTCCTCCTCCTCTTTCTCACTCCTTTTTTGCCCCTTTTTCTTTTCAGAACATGGACCCTCGTGCCTCCTCGGCGTTTCCTCGTCGTTGGCGAAGAATTTATTTTTGGCCTCGGAACGAAAGCTTCGTGACGTGTATCTCGGCACTTTGGTCGTTTCCTCGTTTGTGCTCCTCGTCACATAACCCTCTAGGTGTACCTGTTTCGATCGTTGAATCATTTCTTTTCTCTTCGAACTACAGATTTTTCAAGGTTAATCCGGGTTACGAACTCCCCCCCCCCCCTTCGTTCGAGACGTAGCGAGTTTCTATTTGTCGACGACCGACGTCTCGTATATATTTGCATATAAATCGACTGTTTTTTTTAGCTGTGCTCATCATCGTCGTAATCGGCATTTTATCGCAACGTATGGTAAAACTTACGAGTTTACGTTGTTGGAGAAGAAATACTCTTTTTTTATTGTCGTTACAAAGTATGGGAGGGATGGGAGAGAAGCATCGATGACGATAAATTCCGATAGTCCCGTGCATGGAGACGATGGGACGTTACACAAGCACGTCTAGACGGTACCCCTGGAGAGATCAATGTTCGTCCGTACTTAGCTCGGATATTAATAAGCGCGATATGATTGTCCTTTGTTCCCTAGGCAATTGTCTAGACGCTTTTCTTTTTTTTCTCTTGTTGTTCTTGTGCTACAAAGGGTACGAAGGAAGTAAATGACGAGCGAGATCTATGGCAAAATTCTGGATTTTAAACATTTTATACGTAGCTATAAATAACCGGTTCATGCAAGCCGGAATACTATAACGTATATATGGGTATGCATGTGTATATACGTATAACTCTTATGTGTATATATAATCATGGTCGGCGTCGAGCGTCCAAATGAGAATGTTCTCTAGCTCGCGGCTGTTTGGCTATGAGGGGTTATACACAATATTTCGACCTGTACTGTGCTTTGTCGATAAATAATGCAACGAGATTGGTGGAAAAGGTCCCAGTCGATAACTATTAAATAACGAAAGCTACCGGCTAATAGAGTTTCGACGAGTTCCACTGAAAAAAAGAAAAGAAAAATGGAAAAGAAAAGGATCTTACCTCCCTGAAGATTCGAAAGCCTCCTGACTCTATTTGGGTTGCGAATACTCGTTCTTTTTGCACTCGAGGAGAATTTTTTTTCCTGTTGTTTCTCTCGTCGCACGCCGTAACCGGATACGGGGTGTCTCGAAGTGGTTTTAAAGCCTTTTACGACCTCGTCCCCCGCGAAGCCTGCTGCAGATGAGCCGCGTGGTGAGGCACTCAAAAAATATGCACTTTCTTCTTGCCCGAGGGATATATCGAACGGTAGACCGCGTTTTCTTTTTTTTTTTACGATAATCAATGTCAATTGTAACCCTGACGCCCGGGGAATGGGCGACGCGACGCGGCGTCTCTGCAACCGTTTAACGTCTCTGTTTTCGGATGATTTTACTATCGGTTTTAGGTTTCTAATACTTTTAACGATCGTGACGCGCAGCAGATTTTGTTCTTCGTCTCGATACGCACACTAGCCACGGACTAATATGTTTACGGGTACGTAGCTGAAAATGCACTGACACCTGGAACTCGGACCTGAACCTGGTATACCGCGTACTTGACGGTCGAAACGCGGAAGCTTCGTCCATCCACCGTGGTTAATCGCCGGCGTTCCTCGCGTTCAGACCCATCGCGCTAAATAATTTTTCTTCTAACATGAAATTCGTTCGAAGCTTTCGTCGACCATACATAAAATCGATATCTGAAAGAAAAGTTTGTACAGTTGGAACAAAATAGATTCTCGTACGATTGTTCCATGCCCCAGCGGTCGCAAAAATGTGCGTTGAGCAATAACTTCCGGTTACCTCGAGGATATCACTTCCGGTTCATCGTTCCGTCGTTTCAGCGCTCCTTTCAAACTCGCGATTACGGTCCTTCGACATAAATCATAGATAGATATACAATAATTACAATTCAACTTTCTTAAATAGCGCCATATTGCATAGAAATTCGTGTCTGATAGAATTTTAATATACGGGATATTTATTTCTCGTCAATATCATATCTCAATAATATATAATGACATAATACAATAATTAAAAAATATAGTGTTCTCTAAAAGTACAGTTAATAATGTAAGTAGAATGCATTATAATGACAAAGTCGATGATCGTATAGATTCTCTTATCTTCGCGATACGAAGAAGAAAAAAAAACAAAAAAAAACATTCAACGAACCGACTCCGTTGCGATAGGACAATGAAAACGGTAATACAAAATATAGTGCAAATACGCGCGCTATACACAACAAGGAAGGAATTCATATTATTTCTTTCTTCTTCTTCTTTTTTTCTCGTTTCCGTATCATTCCACTAATATCTCAACCTCGTTCGAACGAAACTTAGCAATCGTAGATACACAGTTTAATTATTCAGTAAAAACAATGGTCATCCTAACGGTGTCGATAAGGCTACGTTTACATTAACTCTACGTATCGAGAGATATGAAAAAAATTTACTATCTTTTCTCTTGACTATAATATGGCTGTCTATGCTGCACTATAAGGCCTACAAGAGCCGGGACAAGCTCGTGATCGGCTCTTTCGGACGCAGGACCCGATTCGCGAATCTGTCGGCGGTGTCCACCAGTTTTTTTTTTCTTTTTTTTTTCCTGTCTTGTTTTTTTAACATCTAATAACAAGCTGCTCGATATATCACTATCCAGGTGTTGTAAAATGAAAACAAAAGGAATAATAAAAAATAAATAGAGAATACTTTCGTAAACGTGCGAGTGCGCTTACCGATAAATCGAAAGAAAAAACAAAATAAATGAGGCTCGATCGATTTCACTTTATACCATCTTCCTCATAGGCAATTGAATAGGCCAGAAATACTGTTTCCCTATATACTGTTTTATCATATTTCGTCAACAAATTTGACCTAATAATTTCCGCAATGGATGCACATCTAGATTTTATCTAAATCTACACGAATCCCTTGCATTCATAAACAAAGCCCTACTTTTATATCACATATAATATTGAGGACATATCTACAAATTTGTTTGTTTTTTTTTCTTTCTCTCGCGAAAAACCGTGAATTAACTATGATTCGTGGAGCGTGGCATTGAATCGTGCGATCCGGATGATCGTTTCGTTGAAACGAAGAATCGTCAGAGGTAAAAAAAAACAGAAAAGAAATCGATTCACGTTTACTGGAACAGTGACAACTTCAATATCCGATAACGTAGGCTTATCGTTGAAAAGAATTAATATTTCTTGAAAACGGATAACGAATTCGGAATAATCGTTTTGTCGAAATTTTATAACTGTGTGAATATACTTATTCGTTACTGGATGCTTGAAAGGTTGAAACAAAGAAGAATATTATTGCCACTGGCTGCAACGTTTCTATGTCTGCAGGATTAATAGTCATTCATAGTTTTTTTTTCTTTCTTTCTGTTACTCTTCTCTTTCTCATTAAATCTCTTAATACCCGCTAATATTGCTATGCTTTGTTCTTAGTTTTGGGCACTAAACTCTTTGGAGCACTGCCCATCGTGTGATCCCCTTGTCAAATCTTCTCTACGATATCTTCTATGAATACGTTTCATAACATTGTACATTTCTCAATTTCGCATTATCTCTTTCTCTCTCGCTCCTCGCTTTTCACGCATGATTCTGCAATTATAGAACTTACCAATATATTACTAAGCGTTACGATATCTTAAATAAATTTGATTATCGCTTTACCGTCTCGCTCGTAAAGCACATAACAAAAGAAGAAAAAAAAACGTTTGAGTAGGTTTGTATAGTTGACCGATTCTGATAATCAACCGCTTCTTCATCGGCCGAAATTAAGTCCGGAGAAGTAATCTACGGAACAAAATCAGTGACGCTCTCTTTTCAAAAGAAAAAGGAAAAATCTCGTCTCTCATTTCACAGAGGTTGACATTTCTAGGTTTTACGATGCTCGCCCCGTTCATACTTGCGAAATATTCTGTACAAACGTCAGATTTCTTGTCGTTCACGTAGCTTATTTTGTTTCTTAATTATATAACTGTTATACACAGATCTAAATTTATATATATCATACAATAGCTCTGGAGCCGAAAACTGTGTAGAGCACGCTATAGTGCGATTAATTCACGAAATCGATTGGTTCAGCAGGCATCGTTTGTTTGTTCGTCTCATATTTTTTGTTTCTTTTGTTTTGTATATATATAAACATAAATATCAAACAATAATATAGGCGACTGATAGTTCTGTCCTGCTTGTAATATGTACAATAATCATAAAATATTTATCGAATATAATTGTATTGTAAATCGAGGAATCTTTTACACGCACGCACCTTTCGTGAAAATGACCTGTGTACAGTTTTGTTTTTCTTTCAGTTTCCATCAAACCTAAAGAGTCAAATAATCGTCCGTGTTGCATCGGGGGCCTAGAGAAACAGATTATCTATTGGGACCGAATTATTGAAGTCTCTCGGTCTCTCTTAGCTTCTGTTATTATTATTGGGACTCAGAGGGCTTCCGATATTGTCGATTTCACGTTGAGCACGCGAAATTTTCACTTTGTCGCGAGGTGTGCCATCCTCGCCGGTCTCCATCGCAAACATCTTCATTTTTTCCTTGAAGCTGAGTTTTTCCGGTACCTCGCCCTGCTGGGAATTTTGTTGTTGTTTCTGTTTCTCGGCCAGGCGTTTTTGTCTCGGATCTCTGCACGACAAGAAGAACATTATTTTAATATACTGCGTATAAGTAGATTTAATCATTTTCCTCTTTGTCCTTACTTACTTGTAAACTTCTTGGGCCCCGATAACCCCGGGTGTAGCTCCTTGAAAGGGCCCACCTGGTCCATCCGGGGATTTCGGGGATGCTAGTAGAGTTTCCGCGTCATTTATAAAATTCTGAGGACAGATATCATACAAACACCGTTGATCGATTATCGCTATCTTCGAAGTTTCGTTACTTATTAACAAATAAATTGTTTAACTCGAGACAATCATAAATTATTATGCAATCCTACACGAAGAGAAATTGGATCTTTTATGTACAACACGATGATTACGATGATGATGACATTGCGAGGATGAGATCAGACAGAGAGAACGATGGTAATTGGTGTAGAGATTAAGAGAAAGGTCCACGATGAATTTCATTCGGATGAATTGATGACGATGCTCGATGATGAACTATACACGACTTACGATGACGATAATTCTTTTTGTTTTCACCAACTTTGGTCACTCTTCATGCAATGATGAGAACATTGACGATAAAATCAGCAGAACGGTGCTAGTTTTTGTCCAATACCTTACTTGGGTACCTGCCCAGGGTTGCGTATCAGGAGAATATTGTCACGTTTAATAAGGATCCAATGTTAACAGGATTTCATAATATTTTTTTTGTATACATAAAATCGTCTAGCTCGATTTCTAAGAACGATGGATCGGTAACGAGGCAACTTACGTTGGGATCCTCACGGATCGTGTCCATGGTGATGGACGAAGGCGTGCTCGACGTTACGGAGGAAACATTTCTTGGTGGTTCGATGTTTGCGTTTGGATCGTGAAACGAGACTCGTTTGATCGTGGCTGTGGAATGCGAGCCGAGAGGAACGTTGGAAGTCGTCGAGGTGTTGGATCGCAATGCGCTCTGTTGCGACATTACGGCGTAGCTCGAACCCCGCTCGGGCGGTGGAGGAGCGTCGTTGGCGCCATTCTGCGAAGCTGTTGAAAAAACGAAATTCGAAACATTATCTTAACACTTATACAACATCCGACAATTCCAGAAGACGTGACAAATTTAATTCTCCAAACTTACAGGGTGGCGAGCTCGGGCCGTTGATAACGAGATTATCGAGTCTCAGCATTCCCGGATGCAACTGTTGCTGGCTCTTCAAATTTGATATCTGCTGTTGTTGCTGTTGGTGCTGTTGTTGCTGTGCATAAAGCTGTTGCATCTGTTGTTGATGCAACTGCAGCTGTATTTGCTGCTGTCTAATCTCATCCTCCCGTTTCCGCTGATTCTCGTCAAACTCGGCCTGGATCTTTTTCACTTCGTCGATTCTTCGTTGTCTCTCTCGTTCCTCGTTCATCTGGGCGACGGTATTAGTTTTCGCGGTATTAGCCAACTGTTGTCCCATGGCCGAGCCGTAAGTCGGCGACATCGGTGATTGTTGACCGGCGTTATTTTGATTCTGTAATTGCTGATTGTGCAAAGCCGATCCCTCGTTCTGTCCCGGATAAGAATTGCCAGAACCGTGCGAAGCTCCTTGCTGACTCGTTGCCGTGTGCAATGGAATGCTCGTCGATTGCAGCTGACTGCCAACCGGCTGTGGCGAGAGAGTTCCTCTCACCGACTGATTATTCGCGTTTGTTCTCATCAGTAGGTGTTGCTGCTGATTCACCTGATTGTTTCTATCTTGATTAGCCGCCATTCGCAAAAGTCCCTGTACCCTCTGAGCGCTCTCGTTCTCGAGATCGTTGCTTTCGTCGTCATCGTCCTGCTGATTCGCCGCTTCCTCCGCTCTCTTTTGAAAATCGCGTTCTAATTGAAGAGCGCGAAGTTGTTCCTCCTGCTGCGAGGTTCTGTGTGGCAACGAACTGAGCTCGGCAATTTGCTGATCTCGCCAGAGTCTCGCGGCTTCGCGTCGACGCGCCTGTTCTTTCTCGCGTTCCTCGCGTTGCCAGGGATTCGTCGCGCTGTACTGATACTGTCGAGCTTGTTGCTGCGCTGCCGCGGGCGCTGGATAATAACCACCACGAGGAGGATCTTGCATGCTTGCGGTGTATCTCGCCGAATCCGCGGGTGGTTTGCTGTACAGAGGATGAGTCGAGGTATTGAGAGGTGGCGGTGGTGGACTCTCCCTGTAACCGTCCTCGGGCAGGGTCGGTCTCGAGGGTGGAAGACTCTCGGGATTTCCTATTACGTTCCCATCACCGTTTTGCGTTCTATTCGGCTGATTTTCATTCGGATATTGACCGTTTCTCACGTCGGAAGGACCGTTCGTGTATTGCGGACCGTTCAACGAGCCACTGCCGAATTGACGATTGTGCTCCATCACTTGTCTGTTCGGATCTGCGCCGTAATCTCCAGAGGCTCTACCGGTTTCCATGCCGTGAGCTCTTATCGGCTCGTTCTTACCTTTTGGTATCATACCATAGTGATTAGGGGCTTGAGGATGTTTCGTAAACTGACCGTACTGATTGTACTGTACGTCTGTGTAACCGTAATTCGGTCCGATCGGTCGTGTCGCGTAAGTCGGCGAATTTGGACCTAAATTTGGTGTCGAACCGATCGGCCTCGTTGGTCTTATCGCGTTTGCCGTTTGTGCCGCTGTCATGGGTCGAACATTGTAATTGTTCGGTCTGTATTGATTCAGTGCGGATGGCCCACCGCCTCGTAGCTCGCGTCGACGAACTTCCTCCTGCATTTCTTGTAGTTTAGCTTCTTGACGAATTATGTCGCGGGATGATTGAGATCTCGGTGGAGGACCTTGATGTTGCATCTGATTATTCGGATAACCGGCTGGCTGTTGGGCTTGAGGGATGTACGCGGATATTGGTCGATCTCTTGCCTGATTCAGCTCCGAGTTTGGACGATTCAAAGAATTTTGGGATCCGCGCAAACTCTTCTGATTGTGCAGAGGACTTCTTTAATCAAGGAAAAATATCATTTGATTAATGATTTTTGTTTTTCATATACATATTTGAACGTCTTTTTATCAACTTGAATTAATTTTCTTAATATTTATGTTTACCTATCGTCACCGGGATTTGGTGGGCTAGGCTGTTGCTTCATCGTTGGATCTTGATTTCTGTAAACGCTTAAATTCTGATAGAATCTCTCGGCCTCGTTGCTCTGCATGTTGCTCGGCATATTGGGATGCATCTGATTAGGCGTCAGATTAGGCGATGACTGTTGACGACTGACCAGACCAGTGGGTGGCAATGTTCCTACTCTCATAGGATCGTGCAAGTTATGGCTCGATCTGAAATACAAATTTAGCCAATTTTCATCAACCATTCAAGTTTCTCAAAGGAATATATTATACACGACGATGCTCTGAAATATTTACCGAGAGCGTATGGAAGTTGCACCGTTCATCGCTGGCATCGGAGGAGGTTGAACCGGTGGAGTGACGCTGTTGCTCGATGACGCTCTACTGTAGCCAGGATTAAATACTTCGTGTTGCTGTTTTCCCTCTGTCCCTACGTCTGTTTAATTTTACATAATTAATTGGACGAAATTCATTCGAAATACGAAATATCGAATAACGTTTGTTTAAATGCAATTGTACGAGTGAGACTGAAATTTTAATCGACGATTTGATCAATTTCATTGAATTTGATTGAATTCATGCCAGGCGATTTTTAAAAACGTGACGGGTCGAACGTTGATCATGATGAAGCATTTTTTTCTCTAGATCTTTCGATGCCATTGTACAGTTGAATCGACAACTTTATAACTGCGTAGCCATCGCAGTTGACAAGAGGAAAGGACGCGAGGCAGATTAGAGTTACTTACTATGCAGGGCTGGGACAGACTTGCTGCTATGAATTTGCTGGGGAGTCGGTTCGTGTCCGAGCCGAGATGGCAGATCGCGTTCACTCATGCGTCTGGGTCCTGCGATAGCACAAGATGCACGAAAAAAAAACAATGCAAAGTGTTAATGCTCGGACATGCCGACAAGCTGCGAGACACTATGTAAATCTAACGAACGTGCGACTAATAATTATTTGTTTCGATTAATGAGAAATAAAAATAAAAACAATGTTCGTATCGATACAATGTCTCTAAATTAATTCACGATTTTTCAGACCAACATGAAGAAAAATCGTTAACTGAAAATAAAATTCATTAACTGATACAACTATAAGTACGATTATTATGTGTATTTGCCTTTTAAATGATAAATCGCATGCACCGAAGGCTCGAGAAAGCAACGATAACTTAAATCTAATGCAAAGACAGAACAGTGGGATTGAACCGATATGGTCTCTTTGTTTTTAATGTTACAGCCCAAAAGACCATTTTGTGTGCGTCGACGGTGTGGGAAAAGAGTTGGTGTGTGAAAAACTAAATTATTTCCGCAAAAACCTAAAAACGAAAAGAATTCGCGCGATGGTTTTCTCGATGATAAACGTAAAAGTAAAAAAAGAGGAATAATTTTGTCGATCTATAAACTGAACCAGGCAGAGTGCAGACACGAGACGACGTTCTTACATCTTAAATCTGCCAGCTTACGAGTTTCCGTATCGCTTTCCATCGGTGGAAAATCGCGAAATATCCAATCGCCTCTCTCGAATCTAGGCGTTGGCTTGCGCTCCGAGACATCCATGTCGCTCTTGGATCTTTTTCGCACGATCAACGACTTTTTTCTTATCGGTTTGCCAACTTTGGCGCTGCTCTTGATCGGTATCGTGTTGTAATAATTAGAATTGTGTTTGCAAGCTCTATCCCTCGTTCGATAAACGTCGCTCGTGCTCGCTCTTACGGAGCAACGTTCGCAGGTCGCGAAATTTTTGCAAGAATGCATCTCATTCTTCGGAATGAGCAATTTTTCGTTTTTCACTATCGGCATTTTTTCCAAAGATCGACAGATTGGTTTTTCCTTAAATTCGGTGAGACTCGAGCTGTTTTTCTGACACAGACCCTCGTGGCTCTTCGACAATTTTCTCGTTCTGATGAACGAGCCGGGAAATTTTGTTTTCGTCGTTTGTCCCGTCTCGTTAGGTTTCGACGTTGGATCGCGAAAAATAATCGGACTCGAACCACGCTCGCGCTTCTCCGAGCTGTTCGAATCAGCCTCGGTCGAGACATTGCTCTTATCCTTGAGATCCTCCTCGCTAAACGAGATAGTGCTGCGTATCGTGACGTTGCCGCTTGAATTTAACGACTGGGTGTGAAATATATTTACATTCTCGTCCGAAATCTCAGGCGCAGAGACGACTCTCGAGTAAGCCGGAAATATGAAATACTTCGTTGTACGACTCGTCTCGTTCGTCCCGTCGGAAGTTACATCTTCGTTAGACATGAGATCCTTGAGGGACCAATATTTCTCCAATTTGTTGATTTTCTTGTCGCCAGAATCGAAACTCGGGGAGATGTCGATACTCGAGAGAATAGTTGGCAACGAGTGTTTCCGGAAATGTTCGAGTCTCATACGACCGACGAAGGTGCGTTGATAACGTGGCGTTGCAATCGAGGCGTTCCCTCGACTATTGTCAGAATCGTCGATCGACTCGGTCATTGTTTCTTTAACGGAGACCGAGCTCGAGGCTTTCGAAACAACGTCGATGCTTTCGGATATCGGCTCGTCCTGCTCCGGTATAAATAGCGGAGCGTTCGCATTATCCAAGTTTGCAAATTCCTCGAGCTGTTGTATTATCTCTTGTTGTTCGGCTAACGAAAGTTTCGAGCTACTCTTTTTTAATTCACCGGGCTCGTCGTCGATATCCTCGTTACCTCGATCTCTCCTCGTCGCTTCTCCTACCTCCGTTTCATCATCGTAGAGTGCTTGCATGTCGAGCTCGTTCTTCGCTTGTATATCCAGCAAAATCATGCTCCATTCTTTCTCCGGCGTCGTCACGACGCTTTTATCAGCTTTTAGCAAATCGCTCTCGGACTTGTACTCCTTTCTGTTCGATCTCCTGTGTCCCGAGATTTCAGGACTTCTAGGCGACGCGATGTCGGGCTCGGAAACAAATTGTCTCGAAGCGCTCAACTTTATCGACTTGAATTTGATCAAACCCGCTTCGCCGAGCTTCGAAAAGTGTTTCGCTAGGGCCGCTACTCTTCCACAGCCGAGTCTCACTTCCTCGGGTGATTTCCAGCATTTTTCTTGCGTATTCGAATCTTCGCTGGAAACGTCGCTATTAAGACCGCTAAGATCTAGATTCAGTTCTGGCATTATCGCGTTTACTTTCGGCCCGGCTGAATGTTTGCTCTCGCTGTCCTCGTCTTGACTCTCGGCACTGTCGGAACTCTCGTCGCTGTCTTCGCGTCCCTCTGGAGGATTTTCCTTTGTTCGAGCTTGTTTTATTGGAAAATCGGTGGATTCGTGTGTCTGACAGTGAGTTAAATGACCGTGACAACAGCAATGAGTAACGATGACATTGCGACTAGTCGCTGAAAAATCAATGTCACCGAGGGACGAACGACCGGTCGTCGTTTTAACTTCTCCGTCGTCGCGATCGAGACTATTCGTCCTTATCGTTCTCTCGTCCTTCTCTCGTCTCACTCTCTGCTGCAACGTGCCAGGTGAGATCGATGAATGAGAGCAGACCTGAGTCTTGTGAGGACAGCTCATCAGGTTGATGTGAACGTTGTTAGAATCGTGCGTTGATCTGCCACGTTCGTTCGAATCCTCGGAACTTTCGATCCCTATATTTTCTCGTGATCTGCTGGACGCGTCGAAATTCTCGTCTTGCTGATCGATGTAAGGAATAGAGGGTGAACTGTCGAAAGTAAATGTATCTCGGTTCGCGTCGATGCACTCGATCGACGCTAGACTGTCCTGGGAGCGATTTAACGCAGGAAACGTTAGCTCGGTTTTATCCTTGCTGTAATAACCGTATTGAGGATTGCTCGATGACTCGTCGTGCGTCTGGCTCTGTTGATTTCTCACGGGATAAGGGGGATAACGCTCGATGTGGCTCGGAATAGTTAGGAACACCTGATTAGGCTCGTGTATAATAGGAATCGGCCTTTTATTGTTGGTCCAGTAATTTCGCGATCTGGCGTAATCCTCGTCGTGTGGCGATTCGTCGATCGGATACATCGAGAGATAAGAATTGGTAGCCGTTAATGGACGCGACGAGATTTTCGATTGCGACGATATACCCGGGTCTTGATGCGATTGACCTACGCTCTGACTCTGATACGCGTTGTTAGGAAACTCGTAATGATTAAAATATTGCGGCTTGGATTTTTCAACTTGCGAAACTGTCGCACCTGGTATCGGTATATGTTCTACGTTCCAATCGACGAGACGCTCTTGATAGCCGGTCGGATTGTGTCGTGGCATCGACAACAGATTTCCCATTGAGTGCGACGTCGAAGGCTGAGGGACTGGCATTTCGGTGTGTCGCGGGGGCTCTAATTGTTCCGACTTTGGTCGGGCCTTGTGCGCTGCTTGGTGTGAAACGAAACGTTAGTATGAAGCATTAATTAGAAAGCGTTTGTTTTTTTTTCTTTACATTCTTTCAGTTTTTTTTGTGTTTTTTTGCGGATTTTCATTAATTGGCAAAGTTTGCGTTTCGAACGTTCAGATAGCATTATAGTGATATTGGCGATTATGCACAGCTTTGGACGCAGATACATGAGAAGTTACATTCGCACAGAACCATGAGTCGTATGTGATAGATATTCCAGAAAAGACGGACAAAAAGCTTGTAGATTTTCTTATATTTACGTCTTCGGAGAAATTATTGAAAAAGTGTGATGAGATTATCGAGATGAGTTCGTTAAATCATCGATAAAAATCGCAATTAATCGAGAATAAAATTCCTGATAAATTATTGAAGATTTAACGTATGAATTTAGCGAACTTTTTCTCAATCGTGCTTGATATTACCAACACCCGAAGTTCGTAACATCTTGACTTATAATTCTTCGTTTTATAATTTGTTGCGCATACCTCTGGTCATAACGGGAGATGGCTGTGATAGCAACGTTGCTAGTCCATGATATATGGCACCCTGTTTTGCGACTTCCAGCGTCACGATCGGACCCGTTCGTACCAAGTACTCGGCGGCCCTGCGAACGAGAAATTTTTGTTTTTGTTTTTAAGTATTACTCATCAATCACTCGTTGCTTCGGTGCTGAAAACATCCAAAGTCGTAAACTCACTTTTCCTGCGTTATCCCGACCAAGCTCTGTCCATCAACTTTCAACAGTTGATCACCGGCGGTCAATCTTCCGTCCTGTAACGAAGCACGAAAGACGATTAAATTCTTATCCCTCGAAAAGTGACACCGGAGTAAAAAAGAAAAGTATTACACGCGGATAAAGAGAGTAAGTAAGAGGAGTATATAACTTACCGCGTCCGCAGCTCCGCCTGCGACGACACTCTTGATGTATATGCCAAGCCTATCCTGGCCAGCTCCCTATGGACAAAGAAACCTCCGGTTCAGTAAAGAAATAACCGTAAAAGTTGTGATGCCTCGGTCGAACAACGGATAAGGAGAGCGTATGGAGAAGGAAGTTTGTACTTAAAACGTATGCCTTGTAGCGTGACAGTCTTACGTATTTCTCTCTCTCTCTCTTTCTGTGTCTTCATGGGCCGCTGATCACATGGGAATACGTATGGATTTTTATGCTCGTGTCCACATGCTCGAAGCACATCTAGGACATGAATCTATACGTAGTTCTAGCATGAATAATAATTTCGCCCATTCAATTACCGCGACAAAGTCCGTCGATCGTACATCGCGCTATTTCTAAAAGGTTCTCATTGTTCGCGAGGTCGAGGCGCGTTCGCGATTCAACAATCCGTTCTACAATTTATCCTGGCACGTTGGCTGTATGGAATATAACTTTTTCGTAGCCCTCTCGCGGTGAATAGAGTAAAACCAGTCTAGCGACTCGCGACACTCGCAAACAAGTACAAAATGATTGCGAACGGCGCCGGGTAATACTTCAACGAATGGGGAAGGTATACGAAAAAAAAGAAAAAAGGAAAACTCGAGGAAACTAGTTTCGCGAGTAGTTTAACCGAGGACAAGAGGTAAAAGCTGGTGAGACATATCGGCGAGTAACATAACTCGATCCTTTGTCTTATTTAATGAGCTCGGTGACTAAACACGCGAGACAAACGGAGATAAAGAGGAGTCCGTGTGAAGAGTAGGGAGAGAATAATACACAATAGCGAAAATTTACCTTCGCTGCAACAATGCTCAGTCCCATTCCATTCGTCGACTTGTGTAACTTGATGATCTGAATTTCCGGTTGTCCATGATTCTGTCCAACGTGACCGGAATAACCACCGGATCGATTGCTCATCGCGCTTAGACTTCGAAGCTGTTAAACGAATGAAAATTTATTTTCCTCGTTCGAGGGTAAAATCTCGCACCGAGACAATTTTCAGGCAAAAAATAATTTTAAATAAAGGAGGATGATATTAACGATGAAAATGTTCTCACGTTATTGTGATGATCGATCATGTATATCGTCCAATATCCGCTGCTGGTTGGTTGAGGCGCCATTCTGCACAGTCCATCGCGTTGCAAAGGAGCGAGAAATTCGGCGAGACCAGGCGGAACGCCACGTATAACTTCGCAACTATAACCATCCTCGGGCAATAGAAGAGCGAGAGCGAGGGTCGATTCTTCCTCCAACCGTATCTCTCGCCCATCGGCTCTCGCAAGAGTATCGGCGACGCTCTCGGCGACCCTGACGACGTTCTCGATCAATTCACCGGGTAGCCTCGGCTCGTCGGCTGCCGGCTGATACTTTTGGAGCAAAGCTCTGACTTGTAGGGAATTGAGCTTGAAGCAAGTCGAGCTCAGTGTGGCAAGCTCCTCGGCGTTGTATTTCGGTGCTTGTAACAAATGCGTGGCTTGCATTATCGTGGCAAGATGACACTGGCTCGCCAATTCAAGGCCCTGTCTCTCGGCCCAAGTCTCGAGGGCGTTCAATCTCGCTTTGAGCCTACGACCGAACCATCTGACACAAAGATTACCATTGGAAACGAGTGCGTTAAATGCCGTGGCGTTTATCGCGTGGAACAAATGACTGAACAGTTGAATGGTCAAAGCGGCATTGACGCGACAGCGTCGTAGGAGAGCCATCGTGTTGGAAAATATTTGTAAAACAGCGGCCTCTTTCGCGGGCTCATCGGCGTCCGCCATAAATTGCGACATGGCAGGGGCCAGCTCGAGGGAAACGCAACGTACGAGTGAGGCGAACGCTGTATGGACAGCGTCGGCCAAAATGTCTTGTGCTCGAGTAGAAAAAGCTCCTACGTGTCTGTCGCTTTTCAACATGTGCAAAAGCTCGGAACCGTTCGCGAGCCAAAGTGCGAGCGAGGAAGCGTCCATGTAACGTTCTTGTATCACACGTTGTATCATCGTCGCGACTTTCGCGAGCATCACCGTCAATCTATGGGCTCGCTCGGTCGGTTGTAACTCAGGCCTGTAATGAGTACTGGCCCGATATCTCGCTGCCAGGTAGAGCGTGTAAGTCGGCGCTAGTTTGAACTGAGGCGCCGATGGTTCGACGTCCGTGATAACAGCGTGAAGAAATGCCTCCTCGGTCTCCTCGAGAAATTCCAAGACCGCTGGCAATATCGGATCCGTTCCTCTTGGCTGCTGACGATCGTACTGCGACAGCCTGTCGATGAAAAGAAAATTGTTCTCACAGTCGTTGTAAACTCTAGGGAATTCTTCCAAGATTTTACGAATCATCGGATTGCGTCTGCGAAGAGAAAATAAAGATATGGATGAATGGAAATCCAACGAAATGAGAAAATTTCAAACGTGTCGTTGACGCGAAAAAATTAATCGTACTAAATAATTAAAATTCTGATGATTATCTTCTCTTTTACCTGTTCCAGGAGTACGTTACCTTTGAAATAAACAAATCTCTAGCTTAACTTCTTCGCTATCTTACCTTCAGAGCCAGCGTTCAGTTTCTCTCGCCCTCAATCGCGACTCAAACTCTCTCTCTCTCGGGCAAAACTTGAAAATTAAAAACTGTAAATAATTTCTCCCTTACCTGTTGCCGTCTCGACTGCTCGTCAGACTCGCGGTCTCGACGTTTCCATCGAGATCGAACGTCGTCTCGTAATTATGCGTGCCCTCGGGTGGATGAGCACCGTGTGCCGAGGTGCGAGGACTCGCCGCTGCCGATTTCGTCGGGCTCGGTGGATTCGAGCTGTTTCCACCGTTCGGTGTTCCCGAGCCCGATCTGTACTTTTCCGAATTGACCTCCTGACTGTTAGCGTCTGGCGAACGTCTACTCTCGAGCACAACGTGCGTGGCGCACAAACACCAAATGAAAATAAAGCGGAAGTGACGAAAGTGTACGAGATAAAAAAAACAAAAAACAAAAAAACAATAAATTCTGTGCGGTTATGAGAATAATTCTAACGAGCTTTTTTATCAATGGATTAAAATAAAGAACTAAGCGTAACGACGTCAGGACTCTCTCGTCCGACGGAGTGCGAGTGATTTTAAAAAAAATTGTTCTAGCTGTTAATCTAAAAAATGAGATAAAACTTTTAAAAATATTTTTTAAGAACATTAACATAAATTAATATAAAGCGAACGTGCGGAAATGCACGAGGCATTTTGCTAACGACATCGATTAATCACGTCGCAAAAATCATTTGGAAGAAATTTTTCGTCGTTTTTTTCTTTTCCCTTTTCTTCTTTGTTTTTTGTTTGTTTTAAGACAAGGACTTTACCTGTCGTAGGTGTAATCCATCTGTCTATTCGAGTCGTGACGTTGTCGAATGCGATCCTCCGGTGCCGGATCTATGAACCTGAAGGTGTGCATACGGCCGAACTTGATGATGGCTCCGTTCTGAAAAATGACAAAACGTTAGAAAATAGAAAAACGATAAAGAAAAGTAAATATCATCGTCGTCGACTTTCTGTCCTATGCAATATCGTTATTCGAGCAGAAATCTAATAGAGTTCGTTCCATCGCGAGAAATAACTCATATCGATCGGTGGCAGAGCTTGAAAACTTGGACATCGGACGAGTACGTCGTCTACGTCGTCGTCGACGACAAGCGTCGCCCCGAAGGGTAAAATTAACTTAGCCGAGCCGAGAAAAGAATTCTCCTGGTGCGGACCAGACGCTACCCCGACTGTTTTCTTTTTTTTGTGTTCGTCCACTTTTTTTTTTCGTCGTCCATCGAATTGGTTTCATTTTCTTCCAGTGTGTGTCTGGAATACGAGCGGACTAGAAAAAGGGTGAACCGGCGAGAATTTTTTGCGTATCTCTTGCTCGTCGCCTTTTTTCGTGAAATGCAAACTCTGGGAAAGATCGACGGATTTTTTAAGTTAATATTTAGAGGTGTTTTTATTTTCTATCGAGTGAAAATAATGGATAAAATTTTGCACGGGCCCACCTGCAATATCGTCGTCTGTTGTATCCTTTGATTGTTGACGTACGTATGAGCGTCTCTCGAGCAAGGTGTGAGCGTTACGATATTTTCAGTAAAGGCGATCACGCAATGCCTTGGCATCACCGTCGAGCCGGTCAACGTCAGGGTTTGCGCCTGAACCGCTTGAGGTCCGATCGGTCTTTCCGAACCGACTTCGGTCACGTTTGGCTGAAGACGATGTCGAACTCCCCCGTTTGGAATTTCCGTACCGTCCGGATTGAGCTCGAGGAGAAACGGCAGCCTCTCGTCCTCGTACCTGTGATCGAACTCGCTCCATTTTCCGGCCGGTTTCTTTTTTCGTTTGCGCGGCACGTAATCGGCCGGTCTTCTCCTTACGTGGAACATTATCGAGCCTGAAGCAAACAAGACAAGGGAAAAAGGTTAGAACGAACGTTGGAGTGGAATTTTTTTTTTTATATAAATATAATGGGGTTTTTTTATTACAATAAATATTGGACGAAATAATGTCGTTTCTTTTTTGAAACTTTGGTAATTTTTTTTAATCGTACAAGGGTAAGTTGGAATTAAATTAATTACAAAAATCGTATTTTATTTTATGAATATAATTTTTGTTTTCTATCGAAATAAATTTCGAACGAGAGTAACGAAACTGTCGTTTCTTTTTTGAAACTTTGATAATTTTCAAAAACTATAAAATTGGAAGTTAGAGAATTAAATTAACTATAAAAAACATATTTTCTTTTATAAATATAATTGTTGATTTGTATGGAAATAAATTTCTGACGAAAGTAACGAAACTGTCGTTTCTTTTTTGAAACTTTGATAATTTTCAAAAACTATAAAATTGGAAGTTAGAGAATTAAATTAACTATAAAAAAGATATTTTCTTTTATAAATATAATCGTTGATTTTTATGGAAATAAATTTCTGACGAAAGTAACTACCGTTACTTTTTTTAAACTTCGACAATTTCCAGAACAATATAAAACTGCAAGTTAGCGAGTAAAATTAGCGACGACAACCATATATTATTTTGTCTCTCGCTCGATACTTTCTTCGTCGAGGAAGAGAACCCGAGGAAAAACGTGAAAGGATCGTTCACGACGAGGCGAGTGCCCGAGTAGAGACAATTGCTAATTAGATAACTGCACCGTCAATGTCTCGCAAGTGCACCGACAATTTTCGTGCTCGACGAAAAAAAAAAAAAAATAAACAAAGAAAGAAAAGTAAAACGACACGATCCGAGAGAAAATAGAAAGAAAAAAAATCACAAAAATATCAAACCCTGTAAAAACGAAAAAAGGAAAAAAAATCGAAGGTTCCCAGGGAGCCTTGACCCTTGAACTATATTTTGTTCTCTCGCTACGATCATTTTTATTTTTATTTCGCTTTCATTGATCGTTTTACATCGTAGTCAAAGCTCTTTCCGCATCAACTAGGAATCAAATCGACCTTTCTTTCTACCACCCCGCGATAGTTTGCCATTAAACGAATTAAGAATTCCGAACTAAAGCATCGTCGTCGCGATCATCCGAATAATAATAGTTCTCCGACGTTTTTCCAACCACGAACTTTTCCTCGCGAACATCATTTTTTCCAAGTATCGAGTGTAAAGACAAAAAAATTCCGAGAAAAATTACGACGTTCGGTAAGTACTTTTGTATATACATTTTATAACGCGAAGAATTTTCGTCGAACGGGTAGTCTATAGTCGTGAAACGCGACGACCGACTACTCGACGTTCCTCCTACGTCTCGCGGTTCCCCCTCGTCGATGCTCGGTATCTCGTCCAATTGATATTTTCCGGTGATAAAAAAAATAAATAAAAAGAAAAAAAATGTCTCTCGCTAGAAACGAGTCCCTCGAATCGAGACATGGACGAGGGAGAAATAACAAAGATCTTACCCAATGTAAATTCGGGACGACTAAAATCAACGTTAAGCGGACTTTCGGCTCGTTGTTCTTGTGATTTGGGTATGGTAAATAAGGGGAGCGTCTCTCTCGTCCCGTCAGACGGATAAAGAGACACGTGTGCTCCAAATATCGTAGCATGTATTTTTATGTATCGAGGTCTTGTCTCGAACGATCATCGAGACACTTCTTCGAAATTATGAATTTCTTTTTTGACATTCGCGGCTTTGGCGAATTTTTTTTTCCTCGACGCTCGGACGAGAGACATTGTACGGCGAATTTGAAAATTCGATGATAACGACGATAAGAATAAATATTTATACAAATTTGTAAATTGTCATTTATGTTAAAAAAAATTATCTTTGCGAACAAAAAAAATTGAAGAAATATTGATAAAGGGAAAAATTTTTATTTTTCATTTATGAGAAATGAAATTTAATTTCTATGATATAAATCCAATTTTCTGGGTGGAACTGTGGTTAATGTCGATGCTGTAACCGGTGTTCCAAAATACTTTGCCAAAAATGTGGCGAGAAACTCTCGCAAACGGTTGATTCGTTGGATTCGGTGGAAAATATTTAGATTGAGAATATTTAGATTTTCCTGGTGAGCCGGACGAAAGATAAGAGGGCTTTGACTCGTAACACGCCGATAGCTGAAATATTATTCCTTGGGATTTGGCACTACGTGTGGTTTTTTATAACGTGGAACGAAGATTTAAAAAGAGGACGAGGCATACCGCAACAATTAAATTTCTTCGTCCATCCCATGATAAAACGAATTACTCGAAATATCGAAAAACAAAAATTGATATTTTCTAGTGGGAATTGGGATATTAATTTAATATTGTTCAAAAACACATTGCTAATTCACAAATCACTTTTCAAAGAGGTGGCAATTAATGGTTCTCTCATGACGAGACGAATGCTCGTGAGATCCAGCGAATACTAAACACTGGTGAATTTCGAACGACGTTCCTTCTCCGACATGGAAAGAGGGACAGAGAGAAAGAGAGAGAGAGAGAGAGAGAGAGAAAGACGTATATAATATCGTCTGGTGTAGAGTCTTGACGCTCGGAACGATTCGTTGTCGCACAGAGAAGTACCAGTTAGTATTGGTTAGTCGGAGACGCGAGCGTGGTAGCCACTAAAAATAAAGATACGAAGCTGAAGAGAGGAGTATAGGAGTGAACATCGGGGAGAAAGTCTTGTTCTGTTTACAAGCGGGCACGTGCCTCGCTCTGTCGGGAAGAGGACGAAGACCGTCGCGAAGAAAACATATACGGATGATGAGGAAGAATTTTAAGGGGAAGGTCGAGAAAAAAAGGGGAGTGACGAACTTGAAGAGAAAGGCGAGGAAAGAATAAGAACGAACGTGAAGAGAAAGAGGACGAAGAAGATGAAGAGAACGATGATGATGATGATGAAGAAAAAATTGAAGAGGTGGGGAAAACATGGAGGACGAAGATGAAGAGGAAGACGAAGGAAATGATGGAGATGAATTTTAAGTGGAAGATGAAGAAAATTATGGAAACGAACTTGAGTAGGAAGATAAAGAAAAGCATGAAGACAAGCTTGACAGGAAATATATAAAAAATTACAAAGACGAACCTGAACTGAAAGATGAAGAAAATAATGAAGACGAACCTGAAGAAAATGACAACGAACCTGAAGAGGAAGATGAAGAAAATGACAAAGACGAACCTGAAGACGAAGATGAAGAAAATGACAAAGACGAACCTGAAGAGGAAGACGAAGAAAATGCTGCAGACAAACTTGAAGTGAAAGATGAAGAAAATTATGAAGACCAACCGGAATAAAATGGCTGGAATGAACCTGAAGACGAAGATGAAGAAAAAGATGGAAACGACCTTGAGTAGGAAGACGAAAAAAAGAATGAAAACAAGCTTGACAAGGGAAATAAAGAAAATGATGGAAACGAACTTGAAGAGGAAGATGAAGAAAATGACAAAGACGAACCTGAAGAGGAACGAAAAGTTCCAAGAATAGTTCAGAGTTGCAAACGTCGCACCTTTTTTGTCTCACGAAGATCAGTTCTCCAGCATTCTATTCGATCGATCAAATCTCTGGAGAATTCTACGTCAACTTTTGCAATTCAGCGCATACGAGTTTCTCGTATATAAAAATTCTACACGAGGCTACATCCAGTTACGTTAGTTACCTAGCTTTATCGCGAGTCTCACTCCGGGTAGTTTGCACATTTAACTCGATTACTGTCGACCAGCATGAATTTCTCAATCTCTTCTCTCTTTCTCTCTCTCTCTCTCTCTCTCTCTCTCTCTCTCTCTCTCTCTCTCTCGATCGCGAAACGTTAACGTGAATCAAAGATTCGTTTTTTCATTCATTTCACAATTTTCGCATCTGGATTTTTATTCGTACTATAACGCACGCGAAGTGACGAACACGTGCACAAATTCAATTTTTTTCGTTTCGTTTCGTTCGAACGCGAATCGATCAATTTATTTCCCTCCAATTGATCGATAGGTGGTTAACATTTTCATTACGTCGAACGATGAAGATGAAACGATAAAAAAAATATCCGCGTTTTTTCCACTGCTTAAAAGTCGGAATAAAAAGTTGGAGAAAAAACTGTCAAGTTACAGATGTTTTATTCCAACCTTTACTTCGTTTTAAATCCCTGAAAATCAGGAAGGAAATATTGAAAACCCATACAAAAATTCGCAAGGGTGTTTTCAAGGTTATTCTGCCCAAAAGAATATTTTCATAAGCTCGAATTTATTTTTCGTCCAAAAAGACAAAATAAATAAGTAAAATTGTTATCTTCATTTTGATCAATTGTCTGATCGAACGTTCAAAAAATCTGAAATTTTACAATTTCTTCCCTCTGACTCCCAGCTTCGACGAATAAAACCAAAAACATTAATTTCATTAAATAAACAAAATTACCGCATCCCTCAAATTTTTTTTCATCTTCTAAATTAAACCAAAAAATACACACAAAAAAACAGATGAAAAAAAAAATCGTTTAATTAAATAAATTACTACCAGGACTCACGCGAGGCTAAAATTTCCAGCAGATAAGAAACCGGATTATCCATGACGCTCATCGTGAGTCCGCCAAGCTCCTCGAATCTGGACCTGAACTTTGACACCGAGGGCATGATCCCCTTTTGAACGTTTTTTTGTCTTTTTCTTTTTTTTTCTCGACTTTTGCTAAAAAAAAATAAACGATCGAACCAAGCACCGAAAAAAGGGCTTTCCAGTCTCGTCGAGACTTCTCGAAAGACTGAGGACGCGGTGTTATAGGACCCGCGGTGTAATTCTCCAACCGAACGATGGTGCAGCTGACTCGTTTGCACACTGCACACACTCGTCTCGTCGTGTCTCACGTAGGTGTGTGATAAACGCGAGAGGGGTATGGGAGAGACGAGTGTGTATCCTAACCAACCCCAGGATATCCGTAAGAGAGGCATCGCGGTGTAGTTCACCGTAGCGTGACGAAAACGTTGCAGGCGACTCTCTTGGTTGTTGCTTCTCTATAATACTGACTAAAACACGTTTAAGAACGTACCACAGCCGGCAAATTACCAAAGAAACTGTGCAGCAGGTGTGCAACGTGTCTTCCGTAGAAGCATCGTTAGGATCGTTATATATATATATATATATATATATTATACCGGACATATATATATTTTGCTAAGGGCCAAAAATAGAAAAATCTATTTTCTTCTCGTCTAGCCAATGGCTAAAAATACTTTTCGCTTATTTTTTTAATTTACAAATAGTTTTGACTGGAACGAAAAATAATGGTTGATGATTCAAAAATATATATATTATTTATGTTTTGAAATCGATTGATCGAAAGAAATATCTGTATAATACTTTTGTAGTTTTCGCTTGTAAAAACTGTTGTTGCAAGGGTGGGGAAGGAAAACTACCAAATAAATAAAATAAATACTTTTGTATTTTTTTGTTTTTAATTGGCAAACATTATTTTTATTGATTTAGTTTTATTCTTATAAAAATAATAAAGGCAATCTTTATACACATATATATGTTTTTTCATGTGCAAAAATAATTTTGCCTGTAATCGAAAAATAATGCTTTGCTAATTTCAAACATAATGTTTTTATAGGGAATAACGAATATTATTGGATAAAGAATTATTGAATAATTAAGACCGATCACCCTAGTTAAGAATTTAATTGATTATTAAGCAATTAAAAATCTTTAAATAATTGAAACAAAAATTATTCTGAAATTTTGCAGAATTCTATTGTTAGAATCGCCTTCGTACTCGATATCAAATAAATTGTACGGGGACAAATAGAAATAGTGGAACGATCGAATCAAGTGTGCATTGTCGTCACGATAATCGATACTTCGTTGAACGATCGAGCTATTTAAAATTAATTACCGGGGTGTTTAATTATTTCACCATTCTAAGATTACATCGTGGCTAGAAAAAAAAACCAGGAAAATCAAACTGACCGAGACGACGAGGCGCGTTAGATCGTAAACATCGTTAATAATAAAAAAAAAAACGTACAAAAAAGTCTAAAGATAAAATTAAAAAATAAAAATTTTCGACTCAAAGTATAAAAAAAAATTAATTAATTCGTTTCGACCATTTGTTCGAAGAGCCTCGAACACGTTCGAGCCTCGCTCGAAAATTGCTCCATCATCGAATACACGAGAATCGAATAATACCCGAGGCGATTCCCGAGCTCTCCCGTGTTTCGTTTCGGAACGTATTAAACTCGAAAACCTCCGACAAATTCAAACTCAATCATATTTGTCGAAGCTCTCAATTATGACGGAGGAGAGACACCTGTGCGTGTTGTTTTGGTCGATTGATCACGAACTGCGGTTGATCGAAGCTACGGTTGCGTGTTATCGTCGGACATTGAGGGTGAAAACTCCCCGATACGAGCGACGATTCTATTTCGATAATAACGATAACAAAGAATTTTAAAAATTTCGGCAAATTCAAAAATTCTACAAATTTAAAATGTTGTTTATTTTAAAAAGAAAAATACAAAATCGACGAATTGCAAATTATTCGTAAAAATCGATAATTATGGAAACTCAATGATAATTATTGCAAAGTTAATTATCGACTCGTCTAATAATTTTTAATTGGAAAAACAACAAATTATCTTTACAACGATTTCGGTTAATCTCGTGATTATCGATTTTTCGCGACGATTTTCATGTATTTACTGTATTTCTTGTTTTTCCACAAATAAATAAATAACGAAACAAAATAAAATTATTTCGATAAAAATTGTCTTTTTAATATAAAAAAAAGAAGAAAATCGAATGAATTAATTAACTTCGAGAAGAAACAGCGATCGAGGTGTGAAAACGCTCCCCCTGCTATCGATAACAATAACGACCGTTATTATTCAATGAATAACGCCATAATCATAATTATTAAACTTCGACAGATCGTATCGCGAAATAAATATATTTCTATCATCCTCCTCTTTTTCTTTTCTTATTTAATATTATCGTGCGAGAAAGAGATTGATAGGTTCGTTGTTCTCGTCAAAGGACGCGAGACGAATATTCCCATGGGTGTGTACGACAGAGGAACGATCGCGAAATGATAAAAATCTTTTTCCATCGTAGCTGTAACTTCGCGATAATGAGAATTTCCAAGGTAGTTGAGAATTTTTCCGGAAGTTTCCATTGACTCCCTGATGTACACACACATAAACACAGATATATATATATATATACACATATATATAGAAAGAGAGAGAGAGAGAGAGGGAGAGAAATAATAAAGTAGAAAAAGGGAGATTGTCGTTTTTTCAAAGAGGGGAAAGGAAAAAGGTTGCTGGAAGCGTTCTCGTCGTCTCGTGACGAGCCACGAGGGAGGAATTCATGGGATCGTGAGCAACGGTGCCATCCTATCGTCCACCTAGACGAGAAAGAGAGGGCGAGAGAGAAAGAGAGAGATCGAGAGAGAGAGAGAGAGAAAAAAGAGGGAGGGGGGTTTGATATGCTCGACGCAAGAGAACTCGTCGGGTAATCTTATATATAAAATTGCAACCGCTGCATAATGCGGATAATAGCCGAGAGGAAAGAGAGTCTCGACGTACGCGCACACGTACGTACCCCCCGTATTAGTATTAGTGCGACGAAGAGCGGGCTGTATATTACGTAGGTACGCGGGATGGGCAGACCACGGTGTTGCTGGCACGCTTAGAAAAGGGCTTGGAAATGTATACTTTGTGTCTCGTTCTTATATAACGTCGGGACGGCGTTTCGATCTCGTTCATTGTGTATTCGCGCGTAGAAAACTTTCGAGCTACGAAATGTCAGACGCTCGATGAAATATCGAACGTTTTTTTCTATTTGTTTTTTTTTTGTTTAACAATTTTCGTAATCGAAATAGATTTTGTTTTGTTTATAATTTACGATGTACGAGCGAAGGAAAAGAAATTTTGTAATTATTCAATTTAAAAATTGAAAACGATAAATAAAAAGTGATCGATATGTTTTGTTGAATTTAACGATATAATTTTTCAATATTTTGTAATTATGTCATTTTGTTTATTTCAAGAAAATGTAATTCATTAGAAAGAAATTATGATCGTCGAATTATTCGATTGGTTCGAAATCGAGTTTATTTATTATTATTATTTTTTTTTTTTTTGGAAATTCAACGAGCTATAAATCGTATTTTGTGAAAGAAAATATAGCCATTTATCGTTATGACGTGATAGCTTTTGTACGAAGGGATGAGATTTACGGTCGGTGGAGAGATTAAAAAAAAGAATGCCCGTGTCGTCTCGAGGAAGAAGAATTAGAGTCGAAATGATGAGAGAGCCGGCGAGACGGAGGAGAGGGGAGGGGAGGGGTCAGGCAAAGGGATGGCGTGGAATTCAAGAAGCAGATCGCACGTGTGCTCGGACGTAACAGTATGAACCAAGAAAGGAGATATATATATAGTCCTTTTCTCTCTCTCTCTCACTATATATATATATATATAGAGAGAGAGAGAGAGAGAGAGAGAGGGAGAAAACAGGACTGCAACGTACCGAGCGCGTAGAGAGGTATACGAGTTTCGCATGGCACTTGGTGCACGCGAGAAAGTGCACGACTTTTTAAAGTCTATCCATATATATATATATAGATAAATAGTTCTGTATATATATATATATATTTATATATACATAACTAGTTAAATACACACGCGAGAGCGAAAAGTGTAGCCGCCGTGAAATGGGAAAACCCGGAACCGTGTCGTTTCTATAAAAAATTTAAAAAAAGTCTTTTTCTCCGAAAATTATACGCACCGGAAATAGCGAGTAAAGCAATAGGATTCTATTTAAAAAGAAAAAAGACAAAAAATTAAAAAAAAAAAACGAGAAATTTCTTCTTCCCGTATTAACTTTTCTGGACTCTCGAAGAAATTTAACAAATTGCAAGATTCGAGCCAATTGAGATATATTACTGGAAAATATACGACTTTTAATACCGGCAAAAATAAAATAAAATAAGATTTCTAATTTTCGTTCGCTATCTCTGTTTTTATTTTACAAATATTTTATTATAAAAAATATGATGTATTTTTGCAAATTTTGATTTTATAAAAAAAACAAAGAAAAAAAACAGATAAACGTCCTTGAGAACGAAGGTAAAGTGGACTCGGGACGAGCGTCACTTTCGGGATGCGGCGTGAATTATTATCGGATTTCCGTGTGTGTAGTTCGACTTCCCCCTCCCTAACTCATTCCAAACACCACGACGTCATGCGATATTTAAGCAGCGTGCGGACAAATGTGGAACTAAGAGAAAATCGAGCGCTCTCTCTTTCTCTCTCTCTCTCTCTCTCATCGATGCCACTCCATATGTTTTGCACTTCGTCTCTCGGACCTTTACCCCCCCCCCCCCCCCTTCAACGTATAAACGATGTGCGGCTTGACATTTACGCAAAGTTACCAGTTGCAATTTCACTCGGGAATCAAAATTCCCCCCACCAGGCCGAACTCCGGCTATTGCACGTTGCCTTATAATTGTTTGGCGGTTTTTGTAGCCATTAGCCCGTTGCGGTTTTGCGTGGCTCGGGCTTTATTACATTTGGAAATATAGGCGAATTAAAAGAAAGAAAAAAAAAAAGAAAAAAAAAATTGAAAAATATTAAATACGAATAAAATATAAATATAAAATAGAAATATTTAAAAAAGAAAATATATATATAATTTGTTCGTTTCTTTATCTAAATATTGTTTCTAAATGTAATCCCCGTGGGGAAATAATCGAAATTTCGACAGGACGAATATATAATTATCATTCGATGTTATCGCTGCTCGTAACGTCCGAATAATTAACGTTAATTATTCGTGTGCGACATTAATAATCATCGGGTGGTAGAATAATCAACGCGATAATGGAATGATAATCCGAATAATGTTTGATTAAAAAAAATTTGACGAGAACGTCGTCGTCGAATGATCAATGACAATTAATAATAATTGGACCGTAGTCCGATTGATCGATCGATTCTCATAATATATTCGTATAACGAATATCACAAAATAAATAGACAATCATATATACATAGCTATGTCGATATATAATAGATTGGCCAAAAAGTAATTGCGTTCTATTTCTAACAGATTGACATACACGCCCATGTCATAGAAACGCAATTACTTTTTGCTCAGCCCAATACAGAATTTTTGTCTCTTTGTTTTTCTTTCCTATACATACATATATTTACATACATATATAAAAATAACCACGGACATAGTTTGGTGGAGATAATCGGGAGTTAACAATGATCGAATCACCGTGTGGTCGTATGACGTGGGGAACAAGACGGAGAGAAGGAAAGAGAGAGAGAGAGAGAGAGAGAGAGAGAGAGAGTACAATGTGTATGATTATATAGTGTACGAAGTGCATGGAGTGTTGTCAACGGCGAGGGAGAGGGTGTTGGCACAGTTCTAGCGACGAGTGCGAAATAACACGCACATTGGGTGTGACTATAGCTATATATATCTATATATGTATATATACATACATACATACGTGTGTGCACATGTATGTATGATTTGACGAGCTCTTTGGCAAATAAACGTCGGTCGTTTGCACGGCGATGTTTTGCCCTCGCTACGCCCGCTGTATATATATATGGATGCATGCGTGTCTGTGTGTGTGTGAGCACGTATATGTATACACGCGATGCTCCGTCCTTTTTCGCGCATAAATCGACGTGCATGTAGCCATCACTCAAAACACTACTACCAAAAGCAACGATTCCCATCGACCGTACAACGAACGAGATCGATTTTTCATCACCGTTTAGTATAGTCACCTCGTTATCGTACGATCGATCGTTCTCTCGTAAAAATCGATGTTATAAAAAAAGAGGAATTTACACAAAAAACAAAATGCGTAAATACATATTTTTGTCAATAGGCGAAGATCGTCGAAATCGAAAAATAAAAGTTCGCTGAAAATTGAATGGAAATATTTTCAAATGGCTTCTTTTTTTTTTTAAGTAAATGAAACAAAACAAAACAAAATAATACGTGAAAAATAAATCAAATTAAACTCGAGCGTAAATATTTCAAAATTGAAAATTGCGGAAATCGAGGCTTTAACGCGTGACTGATAACACTGTAAAGTTATTAAAATAAATAAATAAATAAAAAAAAAAACTTGTTCCCGGCGTTGCAGCAAACTTCTTCGCCTTTTTCTCGTACCCGCGCGAAGGCTCTCGTTCTCTCGCGTTTCTCCCTTTGGCGCGAGGTCTCTCGTCTTTTCTCTCTTTCGAGCAAAGAGGAACGTACTCGAGCGCGTCGAGGTCACCGCTCTCTCGAGTCATTGCACCTGCTCTGGCTGTTGCTGCTTGGCGCTGTTGCTTTTGCTACTGCAGCCCTGGTGGTGTGCCAGGCGAGAAAGAAACAGAGAAAGAGAAAGAGAGAGAGAGGGAGGGAGGGAGAGAGGGAGAGAGAAAGAGAGTGAGTGAGAGAGAGAGAGAGAGAGAGAGAGAGAGAGAAGAGAGAGAGAGAGAGAGAGAGAGAGAGAGAGAGAGAGAGAGAGAGAGAGAGAGAGAGAGAGAGAGAGAGAGAGAGAGAGAGAGAGATTCTGCGCTACTACTACTAATGTACTACCTAGGCCTCTAGGACTTTTCCCTTTAGCCTTCTTCCTCCGTGGAAAGTGCAATGCGAATGACTCGATCGTCTCTCTCTCTCTCTCTGTCTCTCTCTCTCTCTCTCTCTCTCTCTCTCTTTGTACGACGTAATGACCTTCCCCTCCACCACCGATGATGACGGTGATGGGCTATTAGGTTAAACATCGCGGTGATTTCCTAAGCTGTACCGACATAAAAATAATGATTGGCTCATTTGGGCACGGAACGAGTTGTGAAAAAACAAAAACGTGGAAAAATCACACGTAATGGAAATAATCATTAGTGAAAATAAAAATTACTGAAAATAAAATTTTCTTTCCTGTTTTTTTTGTGACCGTAAAATTATAGACTTATGTTTTTTTAACTTAATCGTGAATCTTACGAGATGAAAGAATCAGATAAAGAATGTTGAAAAATAAGAAAATAAAATTGAGTTAAAAAATTATTGTTCGATTTTTTTTAATTTCCTTTATTTCAAAATAAAAACATGAAAAATCCCACGTAATGTAAATCATAATTAGTAAAAACAAAAAATTACTAAAAATAAATGTCTATTTCCATTTTCTTCGGGGTAAATTATACACGTATGTTTTTGAATTTAATCATGAATCTAGTGACCAGAAAAAAATCATATAAACAATGTTGAAAAATAAAAAAATAAAATTGTTTTCAAAAATGATTTTTCGCTCGTTTGTTCTTCAATATTCATATCTCTTCGCTTTTGCGATATTTGATACAGGATAAAACACAGATGCTCCATGGCGCGTAATATGAACGAGGGCTGGCTCGAGTCTTCGAACACGTACAAAGTGCATGCTCGGAGAGGATGGAGAACGCTTACACGCGTCGTCGAGTGCGAGAGTACTCGTCGAAGTTGCCCTACTATACTGCGAGTAGTAAAGGCAGTAATAATTTCTACCAGCTACCGGATTTATGGGATGAGGGGTAGGGGCGGGGGACAACACAAGAGACCGGACGTTTTATGGTAAAGAGAGTTGATAGGAAAAATAAACAGATTTGTGTTTCGCGATTGAAATAACAAATTGCAAATTAAATTATTTGAAAATAAATTAATATCAAACGTTAAGAATAATAATAATTATTACTATTATTATTTTTATTATTATTAAATTGAAAAATGTTTTTGATGAAAAACAGTTTTATTTATGATTTTAAACGCGATGCAAAGCGATCTTTTCATTCGCAGATAATTAAGTTTCGATTGTTCGTAGTTTAATTTAAGAACGAATTTCCGGGCCAGAATTTATTCGACTTTTCTCGTTTACTTTTTAATGAATTTTCAATGTAAACAAACGCAATAGAGAAAAAGTTTCGTGGGTTCAACTATGAGCCCTTGCTAAAACGATGGAAATTACATTTCAATAATGCAACGAAGGAATTGAATATTCGTCGCTCATTTGTTAATTAATTGCAAAGCCCACTCTCTCTCTTTCTTTCTCTCTCTCTCTCTCTCTCTCGCGAGGTTGGAACATACATTGATATTTATGTGAGACCCGTTACGTGACCCATTTTGTAATGGCTGCGTGACGCAGTGTCTATTGTCTTTGCGGCTACCTTGGCGAAGCCTCCATTAATACAAACAATCAAAAAAGTAATAAGCCCGAATTTGTTATTCCTTCGAATCATTAATATATATTTTTTTTCTCAATTAAATCGTTTACTCGATTAATTTCTAATTTTTCAAACGCACACTCACCCAACAAAATTTCCACTTTGCCATTTCTTCGAGGTTTGAAAGACCACAGACCGATCATAATTCACGATTTTATTTTCCACCGGGAGACGAAAGAGGATTAAATTAATCGACCGTGTCGATGTCGATGATTTAAGTTGGCGAGAGACACAAAAAGAAAAAAACAACAACAACTAAAAAATATACCGAATCGCGATTCTTAAGGCTCTTTGTGCGTTCGATTAATCGGCTCGAGAGAGAGAACGAGCTTGCTCGTTACCCTAAACTCGAAGAGACGATATTAAGAGTTGAAATTCTCGTTAATGAGAACGGCTCGTCGATTGGATCAATTTTAATTGAAATTTTGCCATGAGACGATTCCTTTGTCCATTTCTGTTTATCGTCGCGCGGCAACCGGAAGACGCGTTATTCGCCACGATTTATCTGAAAAGCATTTCGCGAAGTACGACGATCGTAAATATCGAAAGAAGTTTCAACGACGACGGGAAACACGTTCGAGTGTTATCGCGATATTGAGAAAAGCGAATGTTTACACAAAACTTTCATACCGCGATATTATTTCTGAAAATATTATTTTATCTCGTTCGTTTCATTATCACTAAAAAAAAGAAGAAAAAACAAAAACTTTTCGTCATTCGTTATCGATATAATTCTCTTACAATTTATTATTATCGTTGCTAATATTTCATTTACTCGATTATTAATTTCTCGTTATCCCGATATCAGGATCGAAAAGTTTTGTCGCGAAATTTCGTAGCCTCGGAGCTGAGAGTCGCCACGCTGATTATTATTAGAGAATTCAGACCTCGGTCTCTCACCGCGAGACGGAACCTCATTTTATTTATTTTCTCGCGTCTTTAATAAAAATCCCCTTATTTTCCACCAAAAAAAAAATAAACACAAACGACACAAAACAAAAAATTAAAAAGCACAAAAAAAAGCACGATTTTTATTTTCCGGAAAAATAATCGATAATTCAATTTCGCTTTTTTCAGAAACGATCGACGTTAAGCCCGACGTTATTAATTTTCTATTTTAATCCTTCGATCGTCTTTCTTTTTTTTTTCTTTTTTTTTCTTTATTTTATTTAGAAACCCATTTTTTTATATCTTCAATATTTTGTTTTCTTTTTCTTTTTATCTTATATTTTGACGAATTTAATAATTTTCCGTAAGAATTTCGCGCGAAATTCGTCGACGTCGTCCATCGCGCGCGGCTTCTTCGACAAAACTGCAAGCGAAACTCGTTAGAGGCAGGCGAGAGCACGACGGCACAAACGGACGTAACGGAAACCGCCCCTACGGCGCACGTGAGGGTTGTGGCGCAGACGCTGACAACTTCGTGTTATTTCGTATATTCGCCGATATAAAATAACGTTTTAACCGGATATATAACGGCGAAACGAACGCTTACGGGTTGTATATAAAACGCGCAACTCGCGTTGTCGCATCGCCACGGGGGTTGTTATCAAGCGTTCGTTCCAACAAACATTTTCCAACCCCCCGTGTTCTTTTTCCTTTTGTCGATTCTCGCGTTTGAAAATCACCGTAGCGCAATGGCATTAACGCAAATCCGCCGTTCGCCGGTATCGCGTTTCCCTCGAAAGGTCAGATCGAAAGAAAAATATGTTTTCAACGAGAATCGTGGAAAAACAAAAAAAAATCCATTTGTGGCAATGGAAAAAAAATCGAATTAACTCCGATCGTCGCTAAAACGTTTATCGTAATTAAATTTTATGGAAATTTAATGAATTGTATGAATGGGATCGATTTTTCGAAAAATGAGGATATAAGTCGAGAAATTTTATTTTACCATGAAATTATATATTTTTAATAATTTTATGGGTTTAGGATAAAATTTGATTTTTTTTTGGTAATTATGATTTAGAGAATTTTCAATATTTTCTGATGTTCTTTTTTTATTTTGAAGAAATTGAAAAGACCGGATCGTGGAATAAAAAAAATCATAAAAATATGATTTATTTTTCTGGAAAACGCGCATTTTGTCATACGTATTTTTTACGTGGGACTATTTTTATCGCTTCTGTCGTTTTCAGTTGAAATGACATGGCCGAAACGATAGCCGTCAGAGAAAGTTTCGTATCACTGTTACGTTGGGACAACAGGCGCATTTTCTCTCTCTCTCTCTCTCTCTCTCTCTCTCTCTCTCTCTCTCGAGATTTTATCGACCATTAAATCCCATTGAACTCGGGTTAGAACACCCTCGCTTCTCTCATATCATGAACTCACTCACTATACATATATATATTATATTATATTATATAGATAAATGTTACGGGTGAATGGTTCGGTCGGTTTCGCCCTTTACAAGCACTTGGGAATTAAAACGAATTACCCCTCGGTCGAGAAGGATAGTGCCGGCTTCAAAGTCCACGTGTGGTCTTTCAAATATATTACCCGTATATATATACGCGCATGCGCGCTCAGTCCAGCGAGACGTAATTAATTATATCGTCGACCGAGTCGTGAAAAGAACAAAATTATTACCCAAGATTGTCGATTGATAAAGTGTCGATAAAAAAAAACATTATTTTATATTTATTTACAAATTTGGATCATTATTTCATCAAAAAGAATGTTCAAAAATATTCCTTCGTCGAAAATAATTGACAATAATAATTATAACGAAAATAATCGTCAAAAACAATTATAACATCGAAAGTATAATTGTTCCGTCGGTGGATGAAAAAAAACGTAACACAATCCCCATTTTCACGAAAGTTCGACACGTCGAGCAAATATTAAACGTTTCCACGCTCGCGGCAAAATTTCGGCCGAAAGAGAAAGCCGCTGAGTCTTAAAAAGAAAAAGAAAAGTGGTCAGCGATCTCGTTTCCTCACACTCGATATTTCCAGCGTCCTTTCATCCCTCTAAAAAGAAACTAAAAAAAAAAATTTCGTCGTCTCGGAATTTTTAATCAAACTCTAAATATACCGGTTATTTTTCCCTTCGGCGATTTTAAAAAAGCCGCGGATTTTTTTTTTCAAACAACCCTTCCTCGTAATTTTATAATTGACCGAGGGTAAACAGAAAAAGCCATCCCTTTACGTACCGACCCTCGGCGAGTTAATGTCGCGTCCTGCAGAAAGCTTTAGCCACGAGTGGTAAAGTCACCGTTGTCAGCGCCCTCGGGCGAGTTTTCGTGTAACTAGAAAACCACCCTCTTTTTCTCTCTCTCTCTCTCTCTCTTTCGTAAAACAGAAACGAACATTTTTCGAGGACTCGATCAAAGATGGCGTTGTCGTCTCGACGTTCCTTGCCCCCACCCCTCTCACTCCGTGTTTACTCACTCCGGAAGTTTTCCCACCTACCCTTGGTTTCCAGAACCAAACACTCGGTACGCCCATACACACACACACACCCTAGATCGTCACGTTTTCAACCCTCTTACACGAACTTCTGCTCCCTTCTCTCTCGACGTTGAATTTTTCCGATAGTTTTCCCTTCTTCTACTCGAGGGTCGTTGCACAATCCTGTGTCAAGTGGTCGAGATCAGACGGTTTGGCAAAATGCCCGAGGGAAAAGATTTTTTTTTTCAAAGAAAGAAGAAAGCACGAGAAACGCGACCGGACAACGAAGAGGGTAAGAAAATATTTTTTCGTAAAATCGGTTTAACTCGACGAGACTGGAAAGCGTCGTTTCTGTCATAAATAAACAATAGTTGTAAAAACGATCATAATAATAATAATTAATAACGTTAAAATAAAGTAAAATATATTTTTGTTGTAAAAACGATTTTGCTCGATGCGATTGGAGAAAATGCGAACTCGTTATAAATAATAATGTTTCTTTTTTCTATCAAACGACAAGAACTATAAAAACGTCGATAAGACAATAATTATCGATAAAATAAAATAAAATGAAATTTGTCAAATTCGTCTCGACCGTAAGAGAAAAAAAAATAATAAAAAAGAAAAAATTCATCGTTATTCTTGGTACACGTTCCACGCACGTTTTATTCGGTACCGTCGGGGTAATTGTGTTATTCGACTCTCTCGCCCAGCGACTCGGGTCTATACCGCGTCAAGATGAAACGTCCCGAATGTATTTTCGTTCTCCCCGATGAATTGAAAAAAAGAAAAAAAATAAGAAGAAGAAGTAACCCTTCGCGTATACAACGAGGGTCTGACCTTCAAAGTGAAAGAGGCGGCAACTGGAGATATATTGAATCTGCACGGAATGCTCCAAAAGAAAGAAAGAAAGAAGAGAGAGAGAGAGAGAGAGAGAGAGAGAGAGAGAGAGAGAGAGAGAGAGAGAGAGAGAGAGACGAATCCATTTCGCGAAGCGTTTATGAGCCCCGAGTTATAGGTCAGCAACGAGGTCAAACCGTATGCTTCAGCCAACATTGTATACATATATATATACATAAATACAGGGTTCGCATTTCGGTTGTAGATTCTTGGTAGAAACAGCATACACAACGTATACCCGTATCACATCCATGACTCGGGTATTATCGTTTCATATGGCCGTGGTTATTCTCGCGGGCATCGCGCGAAACGTAAACACACAAAAGCGACGAGAGTTAGAGCAAATCGATATCGCGATGTGTTTACTTGTGCCCAAGATGGCATTTTCGTGCACTCACACATATACATACCAATATAGATATATATATGTATTATATTGTATATATATTATACGCCTGTACACCTCGTTAGCATATATTTATATAAATATATATAAACGCACAGTGAATAAGGTACTTGGGGTTATTATATGGGCCATTCGTCGTCAACTTCGATTTCAATTTTTTTCTCGGAATTCAAACTTCTTTAATCCGATTGTTTGGGTCGGTTGTTCTGTATATTGTCAACGTATGAGACAAAAAATGCCAATTTTATAATAAAAAAAATAATAATACAATTTTTTTTAATTTACAAAAGGATAGAAAAAGTATAAAAATTTCTAGAAATAATAATTATTTTTAATTAACGCTGTTAATCGTAAATTGTTTAAGGTTAAATAAATGGTCAAGGTGAAAAGGTTACCGCAGCGAGGGAGAACGCCCCGTGGGGCGTAGGTACGAGGGAGGTAACGTTGGTTCGAGGATTGAAACGGGATGTGTTGTGGGCGACGGGGCAGGGTTGTGTTTTGGTTAAACAGGCGAGAAGCCGTTGTTGCGAGGGGTTTCTATAGCGAACCTCCGGGGTATTGGAAACTATAACGTGTTTGCGAGAGAGAGAGAGAGAGCGAGAGAGAGAAATATATACGGTCCACCGGAGCGTATTGAATCTTTATTCACGACGCAATAATATACGCCGCCCTCGTCCTAATTCTCTTGACCTTGAAACAATACGTTTGACCTCACGCGCAATGCATTATCGCGTAACATTATTACCATCATTATTATTTATTAGTGTTAGTCGTATTATTTTATTTTTATTATTTATTATTATTATTATTATTATTATTATTATTATTATTAAAATATGATTATTTTCCAGAGGAAAAAAAACTTGTGACGGGAAAATGTGAGTCGTCCCACGCGTATTTAAGATACACCCGCGTTGCAAGACATTTATGAAAGAGGGAGACGAATCAGAATTTTTTCCTCCTAGTCGACAAACCGCGCCCCCTTCGACGCGGAAAGACGCCCTTTGCGATGCCCTTCGGACGAACTGCGTAACGCATCTCGGTTCAATTAGCGAGATTAGGGTGAGAGAAAGAGAGAGAAAGAGAAATGGGGAAGCGCAACCGAGGTAAGGTCTATCCTCGTTTTATTTTGTGCAAGTCGAGATCGGAACGAGGAAAGGAAGGTTGATGAAAAGAAGAAGGTGACGCACGCGCGAGAATTCTCGTCGTTCGAGATAGAGGTTTCTGTACGCAAAAAGAGAGGAAGAGAGAGAGAGAGAGAGACTGATGAGCTTTCGTGGAGAAGACAAATGGTCTTTTGGGTATCGTAGGAATTTCTATTCAGAAAATAAAAAAAATTCCTTTTTCGTTTGTTTTTTCTTTTTCTTTTTTCAGTCGAACCGGAAAAAATTCAATTTTTCAAAAATCCTTTTAAAAAAAACTTCAGCCCTTATCTTTTGTTTTTTCAAGACCCCAAAAAAAGATTTGATCGTACTTTTCCCTTGTGACGCGAAAAAAAAACGAGACGTTAATTTTGTTTTCGAGTTCAAGAACTCGATAAAAGGAAAAATAAACTACGCGCGCCGTCTCGACTGTTTCGTTGTAATTTTAATCGAGGTCAATTTTTTTCTGCCTATTCGTTCATTCGGATTAAAAATTGAAACGCTCGTTTGCACGAATGAAGGGTGGAACAAGAGCCGCGTGACTCGCGAATAAAAGCGTTGCAATGTAACACGTTAATAAAGTTCAAAAGAGAGGGAAAAAAACTGGATTAACGGGACCGCGTGCTCGCAAAGACGAAGAGTCACGACAAACTTGCGCGAAGGACGTTCGAATTATTTTTAGAATAGGAAAAAAAGAGGAAAGAAAAAGAAAAAAAATACTGGAAAACTAGAATGTGCATGACTTTTAAATCGAGGCCGGAACACGGATTCAACCCGGCGATTCCCTTATTCCGTCGAACCCCCACCCTCCTCACCCTCCAACCCCGTATTTCGTCACACCGTGAAAAATACATACGCCTCGCACGTAGACCGTATCGATTCGTGACAAACCTCATTTATCGTTTTACGTCTCGTTCCATTATCGTCTCGCCTTTTCCCCAAACGACGAATTTTTATCGATTAAAAAAAAGAAAAATTAAATTAAAATGTAAAAAAAAACGACTATGATAAAATTTGTTCAAAATAAAAATAAAAAAAATAAAATAAAATAAATAATCGATGGTGAGAAGAAAAATTAAATTAAAAAGTTAAAAAAACACGTCTATGATAAAATTTGTTAAAAATTAAAATTAAAAAAATTAAATAAATAATAATAATCGATGGTGTAATTTCTAATGTCTTGATTTTCAAATCTCATCTCGAGTTCTAATTTCCGTGAATTTTCGCGTTACATAATTTCGAAGAGAGCTTCGTTTGCGTCATTGCCAAGCTTCTAACCCCCCCGTGTTTAGGGGTGGGGGTTGGAAAGTGGTCAATAAACGCTTACTGTACTTTGACATTGTACTTTCGTAGATATAACATGCATATATATAACGTGTATAAAATCGTGTATAGATATACATAAATAACGAGAAATATACGCGAATCTATAGACGCATAGAATTTTCACGAAGTTGGATATGTATGTACATACGTAGCTCGTCGCGCGACGTCTATAACGTTGTAAATGCGAGTTACCCATCCGTTCACGAACAAGACGAATAACTCGGTTTCCCTACTAGCTCGAGGGACAATTTCGAGTTGAATAACGTCCCGTCGAAAATGGATTCGACAAAACGAGGCAAGATATAGATATAGACTAAAATACGTAAATATATATATAAGGGATATAGGTATACACCCTCATTCATGGCGAGCCACAGTTTCTTATGTTGTGTAACGTATTCAGATAAACGTAACCGAGTGAGAGCTAGACATATATATATATATATATATATATATATATATATATATATATATATATATATCTCACTCGGTTACGTTTATGTATTTATATATGTATATTGTATGCTTTTGTCGCTACACAGTCCCATTCCCAATTTCCTGCCGAGGCAGTTTGAAGAGCTGCTGACATACAAATTTCGCGATAAGTTGCAATTCCAATTTACGAAGATTGACAAAATAATGTTTTTCTATTTCATTAGAATATTGTTGCATACAATTAATAATAATAATAATAATGATAGTCATATCTAAAAATCATTATTTTACAGACAAATAATTTCATATAGAAAAAATAACGAAAAATAAATAAGATAAATAGATGGTGAATTAATTAACGAAAAATAAACGTTGAAGAAAAAGTAGTCTGCGAATTATCTCACATCAGCGAGAAATTCTCGAAGTGATTAATTAAAGTGTTGGGGGAAAGCTGTTCGAAATAAAAAAAAAAATATACTTATCACGAGTTTAAAAGTTTTCCGATGTAAATGATAAAGGGATTATCCGTGCTGTAAATTTTAGCCTCGTGCCGGAAGACGATTTTTCCCCCTCTTTCCACCAGTATAAAGTAACAGAGTTTCGAGCTTTCCGGGTATCTATAACGTCTCTGGCGCGTAATCAAATGGCCATTTCGTGAAATATCACTCAGGGATTTGAACTTTGAACCCGTTTGTAACTTATCGCCTCGTTGCGGTGGAGATTCGCGGTGATGGAGAACAATGGATCCGGTGTTGGAGGGCGCGGTTATCGTCGACTCGCTTATTTATTTTTTTTTTATTTTTTTTTATCTTACTTTCTTACTTTTTTTCTCTCTTTCTCTTTCTCTTTCTCTCTCTCTCTCTCTCTCTCTACATCTCTCTCTGCGAGTCTTCTCGTGTGGTCCCCGACGGGAAGAGCGTCGAGGAGTCGCGGCAATACGTCGCCCCGTTGCGTCGTTTCTCTTTTTGTTTTTGTTTTGTTTTTCTTGTTGTTCAGATCTTCTTTACTTTACAAGAGCTGCAGAAAATGGAACGAACGGTGAGATCGTAAAAGCCGGGAGTGGGGCATGAAAATCGAGATAGGACGAGAGAGAAAAACGACTGCGAGGCTCTCGAGGACGTAATCTTTTTTTCTTTTCTTGTTTCTTTTTCTCTCGAAAGGTCGAGATAAAAGTGCATGCAATTCGAGAATGCCCGAGGTAAATGAAATAAATAAAAAAAAAGATCAGCGTCGCACTCGTCGAACAACGGAGAGACGAGAAACGAGAGAAATAAGGGGTCGAAGGATTACGAAAAATAAGAAAAACAAAAAACAAACAAAAATTTCATATAAAATATATATTTATATATATATATATATATATCAATATTATTTATTTATTTATATTATATATATAAATATATATATATATATAAAATAAATAAATAAATAATTGAATACATTTTCTAATGAAAATAACAAAATTAAAAATTAATCAAACGACGACAAAAAATGAATTCGAAAAAATAAAAAGATTTATCGCTGTCGAATACGAGCATTGAAATTATCGATAATCGATTATTTCATAAAAGAAAAAAAAACTTCACGGAAACGGAATTAACGTCGCGATAATTAATGTGAGATACGTCGTTCACTCGTCGCCGGAAAAGAATTATTGTTCGACACTCGCGTCGATAAAACCGATGGAAAATAAATATTTTGTTTTTTTTTATTCAATTTCACATCCATCCAATTTCTCGATTCGACGAAACCCAATTTTTAACCACCGCGAAGCAATTTATCAAATTCAATCGAGACAATTTTCCGATCGAATAATTTTGCCGACGAACGAACAATTATTTTATTTTTCTTTCTTATAAAATGAATTTCAAGCTTGAGAAAAAATGCGACGATTTCTTTTATCGAGAGAGACGGATGAGATAAAAAAAAAATACTCGAGATAAAATTCCACGGACTAAATTCAAGAGAGAGAAGAGAGAAACGATTGTGACTCGAGCCTGAGAAACAAAAGGACCTTCGATCGATTCGCGAATTCGTTCATGCGAATTCGAGAGAGAGAGAGAGAGAGAGAGAGAGAGAGAGAGAGAGAGAGAGAGAAAAAGAGAGACGATGGTATAAAAGAGGTAAATTGGTCGATCGAGCGTAAACGGACTCGAAGTGGTTTCCGATCGATCCTCGTCGGTTGATTGATGAGAAGAACCGGCTCTGCTAATTACAGGAGTAGGGCTTCTGCTAAGCCGCGAGGCACAACGGGGTAAAACCCACGGGTCCTCTATACACGATCTACCGAACGGAAGAGCCCTTTCGTGGACTCCAATTCCGCCACAGTCTCCTTTTCCCCGATAATCATTGACGGGATACCAGCAAAAAAGTAAAAGAAAAAAAAAGAAAAAGAAGAAGAAAAACATTTAAATGTCAAACCAACGCGTGGGAATTATTTCATAAAATTTGATCCGACCGATGAACTTTTTCTTCATTGTGTCGACTTCATCCAAATCTAAAATCGAATAAAACCAATTTTTAAAAACAAAATTCATTTTTAAACTCAATTTTTCAAAAAACATTTTTTTTTCATACTTCATTCTCTTTTTTAACGTCGCGACGCGATTTATCTTTGCGACTGTTACGTCGCTCGAGAAATTTCGTTTCTCGACGAGGAAAAAGTTTGTTGAAAAGACGCGAAAAAATTTTATGTCCGACGTTGTCGGTTTCTTTGAAACGCGCTTTAGCCTCGCGAGAATCTTCAACCTCGGCAAGTTGAAATTACGTTAGTCCCCCTCCATTTGCATTTTCAACCGGCACGACGTCGACGTCGACGTCGACGTCGACGTGAAAAGCCGTTGATGCGACTACTCGTTCCTGTGATTCAAATACCTTGGGGAGAGGGGAGGGGGGTGTCTTATTACGCAATTGTCCATACCGTTGAATCGACAAGACCGAAACGAGAAAACTACGAAGAAGATTTATGCAAATACTAAAAAAAAAAATTTTGTTTTAAATCCTCCCTCTACACTCCCTATGCGAAACGACTGAAATTATTATGAAAATTTATTCTCCGCCTCTTGATATATAAATTATTCGAGCCGGTGAAAGAGAAGTGCTCGCTCTCTCTCTCTCTCTCTCTCTCTCTCTGTCTCTCTCTCTGTCTCTCTCTCTTGCTCGTTTGACTGGTTGCAACGAACGAGAAAATATAAGACCGAGGAAAAGAAAAATTTCCAACTGAAAGAAGAAAAAAAGAGGCGAGATTTTTATTTTTATTTTTATCTAAATGAAAAATTTGTTTCTAGGCGATAAATATTTTCTTGATTGAAATTGAAAGTTGTAAAATTTGTTGAGAGAAATTCAGCGAGAGTAAATTAATAATTGATTTCGAATTGAAACTATTGCCGAGTGAGAGAGAGAGAATATTTGTTTTCGTGTTGTTTTTTTTATTTCCATCGCGAGGGCCGCGCATTCGACACGCAACCCTTTTCACGATGAACTCAAGTCGTGTCATCGTTCGGGGAACAAAAGAAATCGATCGTGCTGGTAAATAAATCGGTCAGGCCTTTCTAGGTTAGATCCTTGAGTTTTTCTTCTCTCTCTCTCTGTCTCTCTCTCTCTCTCTCTCTCTCTCTGTCTGTCTTTCTCTGTCCTACCTCACTACTCTCTAGTCTAGCCGCGACCCGAGCGGTTCAAGAGACATTGTTTAAAAGAAAAAAAGAACCTTAATATATATTTTTTTTACAAAAAACATTTTAAATATTCATAAAACCCTTCAGTTTCTTTTTTGAATAAAATCTAGTCAAACAAAGAAAATAATGCGTATATTCTTCAACAATAATTTGCGAAATAAATAATAATGCAAAAATACATAGAAATTTAATTTGTATGATTAATGAAAATTTGTATGACAATAATTAATAAAGTCCGTCATTTGATCGATTCATTTTCGAACAAAAGTTGGACTTCACCGTCGTATTAATTTAATAACAATAATGGTCATTATTCATTGACCGTTCATTTTCTTTTCGTTTTTTTTCCAAGTCAACCGATCGCGCGATTAAAAATTCAATTTCTCGTAACTGCAACAAAATAAGCCTTTACGCGTTGAATAAATGTTTTGTAACGTCGTTCGTGCGCGTGTATGAGTTTTCTCATCTTCGCCGCGTCTTTTAATCGCGCAACGAGAGTCGCAATATCACCGCTTGCATTATATTATGCGCCGTGTGTAAGCGCGAGCGCACAGTGGCGTTCGAACAAAACGCAAACGGCGAGACCGCCGACGAGGAGGAAGAGGGCAGACTACGAGAGAGAGAGAAAATTGTTTGCATGTGAAAATTATGAGAAAGGAATTCAGCGACGTGTGTGAGTGCGTGTTCGTATTAATAATAACGCTCGTAACATGCGATCGGGGCTCTTTCGCGGAGAGAAACGACGATGTTTCCTTCCTGCTCCGGTGCGGAAAAACCTTTTTCACCGTAACGTTTCGTAGGAGAAAAAAAAACGCACGTAATCGCAATTTTTCGCGAATTCGGATTTCGAAACGAAGCGAGGTTTTTTATTTACCGACAAGTTACGATATGTTTTAACGCTTTGTTGGAAATTATTTTTTGTTTCGATCGAACAAAATCGTGGCTAGAGACTTCGAAAACATTCATTATTCTGCTTTGCAATAATGATATTTATAAGCGATTATACAAGTTTTGACAGTGGATTTGGCAGTTGACAGGTGTCCACCTGGGATTTTGTCATGAAAATCGTGGTCAGCGACCTCGAAAACATAAAACATTATCCGTCTTTGCAATAATGATATTTATAAGCGATTATACAAGTTTTGACAGGGGATTTGGCAGTTGACGGGCGTCAAACGGGGATTTTGTCATGAAAATCGTGGTCAGCGACCTCAAAAACATAAAACATTATCCGTCTTTGCAATAATGATATTTATAAGCGATTATACAAGTTTTGACAGCGGATTTGGCAGTTGACAGGTGTCGAACTGGATTTTGTCATGAAAATCGTGGTCAGCGACCTCGAAACCATAAAACATTATCCTTATTTGTAGTAATGATATTTATAAGCTGTTATACAGGTTTTGACAGCGGCTTTGGCAGTTGACAGGTGTCAAACTGAGATTTTGTCATCAAAATCGTGATCAACAACCTCGAAAACAAAAAATTATACGTCTTTGCAATAACGACATTTATAATCTATTATACAGATTTTTACATCATTTTGGCAGTTGACAAGTGTCAAACTGGAATTCTGTCATCAAAATCATGATGAGCGACCCTAAAAACATAAAGTGATAGTTGTCTTCTCAAGAATAAATAGAATAAATAGTCACATATTAGCTCTGTTTAACACTCTCAACCGAACACATTATGATTGACATATACCGAAAAAAATGTTGGAAAAAAATTACCACCATTTCCGTGCAGAAATAGTGGCAGTCTAAAGGTTAATTTCCAGAACAAAAATCCAGAGCCGGAAGAGACCGGTCGTTCGGCGGTTAAAGAGACGAAGAAGAAGGAAGAAGAAGGAAAAGAAGAAAAAAGAGAATAATAATAACGCAAAGAAGCTTACGTCTGATTCCCCAATCCATCATGTTGCTCGTTTATTCAGTTCAGTTTTCCAGCGGCGAGAGAGAGAATATACGAATCGTAACGATATCTCCAACAACCAACGACGAACGCGTGACGACGTTAAAACCTCTCTCGGGGAGAAAAAAAGTATCGCTCGTTTCCCTTCTCCAGCAGTCTCTTCCTCTCAGCCGTACTGTCCTTTCCCACGAATAAAAATACTTAAAGTCTCTTGATCCTCGATATAGTTACTTAATCCCAATATTTATAAGGATTATCGATCGTTTACTCGCTTCTTCCCTACGAAATCTGTTGTTATCTTCTTTTTTTTCTCACAAGCACGTGTTTACGAAAATATCGAAAAGAGCGTAAGGGAAGTAAAAATGGGGCTATTTGTTTTCATCAGTCTCCGCGGCACCCTCGACACTCTTGAGGATTTTTCCACATGGCCCCCTTCAATTTCATCGCCGTTTGGTTATAAATCAAGGAAAAGCGTTTCTCTTGAGTTTGTCGTTTTTCTTGTTTTTTTTTTTTTTTTACTTTATCGCTCTCGTTGTTCCTTTCTTCCACCAGAAAACGTTTCTCGCTTAAAACGAATGTAAATTCCTTCTTTCTTTCCTTTAAAAATTTAAATTTTGGAAAATCATCGAAATTCTTGATCAATCATCGATTAATCGAGCAGGTGTAAATTGGTCTGTGCGAGTTTTAAAATTTGTAACGCTGGTCCATTGTTGTTTAGTTTGATTTATTTTTCTTAAAGTTGTTCGGTTGGTCGGATTTGTTTATTCAATTTAATTCCTGTTAAATTGGTCCTGTGTTTTAAAAAGAGACGTGTAAAATATAGGCTTTTCTCCGTTCGCAATTCGTAGTTTACGATTTTTCGTTTACGTTGGTCCACAGTGTGCGATATCAAGGATTTTTGGTCTCGGCTGATTTGTTTTTTCTGTTTTTATATTTCCAAGTCAATTTTTTATCCGATGTTTTTCATAGATGTCGACGTAAAAATGTCGTTAAAACTTATTTCTCATATGTGCATAGCTAATTTTAAAGCGACGTTATTATCATTAATTAATTATTTATATTTTCAGCCCATTTAGTTAAAATTCGTTTTTTTTTTTAAATATACGACACAAATTCGTAGATTGTTTCCGTTAGGCCGCGTTTAGGCACAAAAACGTAAAAAGAAAATAATTGTTTTTTTTTGTTTTTTTTTAAATATCTTTCAAAACTATTTTCGATATTTAGTCGTTGTTCTCATTTGCAGGCGTCAAAACACTCTCCATTTCTCTCTTTACCTGGATCACGTGACACGAAAAATACCCCTTCCTTCGCACCCACGTTAAAATTCTCATTTGCCGAGTGTCCTAATTAACTGACTGCACATAACCTCACCCCGCCCTCTCTAAGGCCAGGCTTCATTCCTTCCTCCTTTTATGAGATTACCGCCATTATGAAAATCCCCGCCGTCTGTAGTAGGACGCTGTGCAGCGGCAGCAGCCTCGTCGACTCGCTCGCCGTTGTGCATTCGCGAAGAAGATTCGCGTTCATTTTCGTTATTTTACTCGTTCGCGAAATATCGTATTAACTCACGGTTGAAATTTTCACGACGCACTTGTCCTTCGATCTCGTCGCACTACTCTGCCATCTACCGCTCAAAAACTCACGTATATACGCCTACCTATGTACGGTGCACTATCGAGTGAATCGAATTTTCATGGTTATGGCCTTGATCCTTCGTTACCCAGAGTGCACTTCGAGTCGACGAACAAAAAATAAAACCGAGTCACGATGTTTCGATAGTCACGAAATTCTTCCGGCTTTTTGGGTCGAGAGAAAAATCTCTCGAAATCCTAAAAGCATTTGCGTCGTTTTCACGGATAAACAAGCGTCGCGTCCTTAGCGAGGGAATTCGTGTCGAGGGAGCTCCGAGAGGTTAGAGACTCACTCCATGGTAGACGCGCTCGTCTCTCGACGAGGCTTATGCACAAAGCCCTCGAGAATCCTCCAGGCGTTTGCTCACATCGTTTCGACCGAAAAAAAAACGACAATCTCGAACGTGATTCGAACGGCGAACACACAGGTGTGTAAATCTGTACGTATGTGTGTGTGTCTTTGACCAACCACTGCAATCTCGATCGTACGTTAGTCCATAATGCACTCGATTTACTGTTGACAATCGTCACAGTCCGTTCCATGCGCTTGAACACGTCGAAACGCGATAATAAGGATCGAGTAATTGGCGCGCGGTTTGTTTCTTTTTACTTTTTTTTAAGGATGAACTAAACTGACGCGAGAAAGGAGACAGGATACGCGCGGCGCGATGCACGCAGCGAGGCGACCGAGAAGCGACTGAGCTCACGGAGGCTCCGCTGCCTCGCTTGCCCCTCGACGCTTCCCACTACTACCGTCCCTCTACTACGGCGGACAACAGTACAGTCCCTTCCGCTGCTGCATACCGGCATATCTATACACTCCCTATATGTTTCTATATCTATATAACGAATAACGTTTCGAGCATGAAAAATCGTGCAAAACGATCCTGGCAACGTTTCCTTCAAGCTCTTATTAAACGACTGCAAATTTTCCTTTCATTAACGCGTGAATATTTCTTTAATAATTATTTCTCGCCCAGTTTTCATTATTTCATCAATTATAAAATCGACAAAATAATTAAAATAAAACAAATAAAATGAAAGAAATAATGAAATTTAATAAATTAAAAAAATTAAACCCTAATTTATTTAATAATATTGTCCATGTATCGCTCTTCTTATATTTTATTTTATTCATTTTATTAAGTAAAAATAATTTTCAAGATATTTTCGACGACTTGAAGGATGTCCAACGATGATGTTTTTTTTCGCGTTACTACGTACGAAAGGTTAAGGGCCGAGAGAACGACGAGTCGGGGGAAACGAATCGCCTCGATACTTCCTCGTGACTTTGCCAACCACCGACGGTCTACAACCGTCGAATACGAAAGGTCAGGAAAGTTGGACCCAAGAAAAATAGAACAAAAAAAATGGGGAAAGAAAAATAGATGTTTGCGAGAAGTGTTGGACAGCCGTCACAAGAGGAGAGTGAGAGAAAATCGAAGGACAATTTCGAGCTCTCTTGGGCGAGGACGAACCGATAACGATGTAGGAAAAGAGAAAAGGGGGGAGGCTCGATGTTTGTATCGTTAGGTGGTTGTGACACCGCGCATCAGAATCCTGTCAGAAACAAAATGATTGATCTGTCAAAAAGAAAATAATTGATGTAATAACAAAAAATAAATAAAAAAATTAACAAAAATATTTTCTCATTATTCTCGATAATTTATCAATATAAATCTTTCCTTGTCTCAACTCGTATCGATAATTTCCTATTACGAATTTAGATGCGAGTCATCAATATGATCAAGAGATTCATGAAAATAATTAAAAATCGATGATTTACATTAAAAAATTGATTTCCATTAATTCCTAAATTATGAAGAAAAATTGTAATTAATTCTCGTTGAATTATTTAATCGATTTAATTGTAACTCCGTAATAAATAAATCATTGAGAATTAATTAAACGACGAATTGATCGAATCCTCGAGAATCAATTTCGATTCGTTATTTTATTTTATTTTTTCATTAATCGAACGCGATCTCGATTGATACAAAGGTCGTCGATTTTAAAAATTGTGTTCGAGCCTTAAACCCATGAAATCCAGGCGTACCGCGCGAATAATCTAGACTCCTTCTCGACTCTCGTCTCGCCGCGGCGATGCTCGCGAAGAACCGGAAATATCAGTCAGTTCGATATCCGGTGCGGCGAAGAAGCTCGAGCAAGAACGTTTTTTTTAACGTCGCAGAGTTCGAGGGAAGGAGAAGGACGCCTCGGAGACGCGTGTTTCGCGCATCGAGAAATCGTTACGTCCACCGTGGATAACGACACGACAAGAATTCTTATCGTACGTATTTCTTCTCCTTCCCTGAATTATTTCTTTTTATATAAAAATATAATAAGAAATAAATAATTTTTTTTTAAAATGTAAACAAAATTAAATTAAATAAAAATAAAATAATAAATGAAAAATTTGTACAATCTTGATCACGTTTAAATTTATTATTAAAATATTTCGAGATTAACTTACGACTCGATCATCGTGGAGAAAAAAAGGGATTAAAAAAGGATTTTTCATCGATGAGAGACGAGAAAAGAAAATATGGAAAAAAAAGAAGAATTCTCGAAGGTTGGTCATTTAATTTTCCTTCGTTGAAAAGATGCGAAAGGCTTTTGGTGAAGTATGAAAGGCGATTGGATCGATATATCCCTCGCTGACTCGACTCAATTATTCTTTATACCCGACGAAGAAAGAAAAGCTTCGAAAAACGGAAAAAAAAAAATTAAGAAGGAAACGACAAAAGAGAAATACGACGAGACTTGGAGCCACGAGAGGATTGTCGAATCTCAAATCTCGACGTGACTGCCGAGGTCTGTGCAAACTGCTTAGATGAGACTCTAGGCCTGATTGGGGTATTTTTCACGAGCTTTCGCAACCACAGTCTCTCTTTCTCTCTCTCTCTCTCTCTCTTGGTCTGCCTTTGGGCTCGATCCTACGACTTTGTCAAGGTGGAAAAGCACTCGCATCGTTCAATCTTGGTCGAAGCCCATTAATCTTGGCTTTCGCGTATATCAACCGTCGTGAGATTCTCTCATATATGGATTTACGTCTGAATTCGTCGAATATATACGAAATACGCTTGAAATACAAAAAATAAAAATAAAACAGTAGGGCGGTACAAAAAAAAAATTATTTTGATAGAATTTTGAATTTTGGAAAATTTTATATTTTGCTATTTGTAAAAAATATAATTGTATAGATTTCTCGATCGTCTCTAACTTCATAGAATATTTAAAGTACAATGAAGTAAATTGCTTGAATAAAATTTGAAAAATGTCGGTTTTCAAATTTTTTAAAATTGTTTGTTTTTTTGTTGTTTTTTTTAAAAATTGTTTTTTCAATGTTTGTATATACCCTTTTCTTGTTCTATTTTTGTTAACACTTTCTTGCCGGTATCTCGCTCGCCTACCTAAGTGTTTTTATTTTTATATGCTTTCTAATTTTATCTTTGAGAAATTTTGTTTATTTTGTAATTGGCTAAATTCGTTCACCCCGATTCTTACATCGCGTGGGAACTATATATAGCGTGGATAAGGAGGAGCCCTCGGCATTTATAATTATCTCACCGACCGACGAGCGTCTTCGAGAGGGTAATTAATATTCTAATTAATCGAAGCGCGAAGGACCGCGAGGTTTCCTCGATAGGGTAAATTCAATCGAGTTTCCCCGAGGATGGAAATTGGATGATCGATCGCGATGCGTTAATTATCCACGTCCCGCGATAAATTTCAGACGGAAGATGGAACGATCATATCGTTTATCGCAGTTCGTGAAAAATTAAAACGAAAAAAAATGTACAAAAACGAAAAAAACAAAAAAGCTCTCCACATTTTCCTTTCGATCGACCTCTGATCTTTCTCGATCGTTGACTCGCTTCGAAATCAAGAGCCAGACGAGACCTTTGAAAAAAAAAAACAAGAAAAAAAGGAAACGAAGAAAAAAAGTTCTTCGACGACGAAAAATTAAAGATTTTTTTTCGTCGCCCGTGACGAAAGTTGAGAATTCTCCGTGGGCGTCGCGGTCGAAAGACGAAAAAACGACGAGTACGGGACGGTACCGTGGGACGATCAGTTTCACCAAATTAACGTCTCGTTTATAGAGACCCGAGTCCTTCGTTATTTTTTGCGTTTTTTTTTTCTTTATTTTTTTGTCATTTGAACTTCTCGCGGCCTTTTTGTCCCCGCTCTTATTCGATAAAAGAGGCCACTTTATCGCGTTAGCAAAAAAAAAAAAGAAATGCGAAAAGTCGCTCTTAACGATCGTAAATTATTGTTTCGATTTGAACCAAAAAAAAGAAAAAGCTGGAAAATTGATGAATTTTACAAATTTTTTGGTCGAAAATCTTTTCGAGGTGAAAAAAAAAGAAAAAAAAGGGTGAAATCGAGGCGTGGCGAGAAAACTACGCGCGCGTACGAAATCCTCGCGTTTCGAAGGGGATGAAAAATGGACCGCGTATATAACCCCGTGAGAACGAGCGAGCACGAAAATTGCGAGATAGCGAAGGGTTTCGAGGATGGGGAGGGTAATAGCCGAAACGAGAGAACCACTGAAAATGATCGTCCGACTCCTCTCGTATCTCCCCAAGGTCCTGTTGTATGTCCTTTCGCGATTTCTCTCGTCCGCGATAAAAAAAAAAAAAGAAAAAAAAAGAAAAAAAAATTCTCCACGTTAGACGCTCCACGAGAATAAAGTCTCGTAGTGTCTGGAAATTCCTGCACGAGGAATTTCAAAATGCCATTTTTTTCTCATTCTCTTTCACCAGTTTTGATGAAAAATCATTAAATTATATTACGAAAAAATAACAAAAATATCTACGTATTTTAAAAATAATATTTCACTAATTAATCAAAATAATGATGTATTTTCTATTAGCTCAACGAATTAGCATATTAATTTTGGCATCGAATTTTCGAAAAAAGTTTCTTTTTTAACAAAAAAAACATCAAGGTCAAGCATTTTTGTGTCTATGTGTGTGTGTTTTTTTTAAGAAAGAAAAACGAAGGATTGGATAAAATTGGTTTTGTCCCGAAGAATCTAGGGAATAAATTTGATTGATTCGAAACAACGGGAAGGTTGAATACGGTGAATATGACTATAGTCGGTGGAAAACTTGAACAAAGAAATGGCTTTGGATGAAACCGTTGGGGAAATTGGATCGAGAGAACGAGTTGGCCAGTGGAAAAAAGAAAAGAAAAAAGAAAAAGGCTACGAACGAGGAAAGATGTGGAAGGAAAATTGCTTATTTCCCCGACCATACATACATATATGTATGTATAAAAGTTTACACTTCGTATTGTTTCTTTTTTTTTGTTTTACTTTAAGCAATTTTTAAAAAATCTTGCGTCCCTCGTATCTCGGCCAAACAGAAATATCGTCACATATACGTACACATGGTACCCACATAGTACGATGCCAGGACAATCGTCCCGTATCGGGTTCACGCCCGAGATACTTCGAAAGCCTTACGCCCGACAGAAACTCAAAATGTTCATCGCGCGTCATATTTGTTTTCTTTTTGTATCTATTTTTAAATTCTATGACTTTTTTAAAAAAAATTGCCAAAACGAGAAGGTAAACTTTTAAAATCGAAAAATTTCTCAGTAACACAAGGTTCTTTTAATTAAAAATGAATAAGGAGCTTTCGTTAAAATAAATAAATAAATTAATGATTAATTAATAACTTGTTCTATCAAGAAACGAATAATGGTTAATTAATAATTATAGAATAATTAAAAATTGATGTTATATGTGAAATAAAAAAATGGTGAAAAATGAGTGAATTAAATGGCTTTTGTGGGTAATTAGGAGCGAAATCGGCGAGAAACGGAATAAACGTAAACGCGGTATTTCCGGAGCGTGCAATGAGCCACAAAACCCACAAGGTTTGTTCACAAGTGAAAGAAGAAAGAGAGATATTGCGAGGGAGAATAGCAGCAGCAGAGGCGGCGATGAATCTCTCGGATAATAAAACTCATACGGTGTGAATCGGGGTCAGCGTTGTATAAAGAGAGGTCGTCTCGGTGCTGCTGTTGCTGCTGCTGGTCGTGGTACAGTGTTGTACAGTCTATTGAGAAAATGTTACAGAGCCTTTGCTCAACGTCGACTATGGTGTTCGCGTTTAACTTTATCTATAGGTGAGTTCATTCTCATATTTATCGATTTCCGACAAAGTGCGAGAGTGAGATATAGTCGAGAGGGTAAAAGAGGATCTACTTATGTATCCAATTTAGGTACTAATGGTACCCTGCTTCATCGTTTCTTACAACGTCAATGAGATTTGGATCGTCTTTTGCCATTATTGATTACTTATTTTTTCGTCGAAACGTTGGAAACAAAAGTGGAAAAGTGTTATGTCAATATTTATTTGTGTCCGAAAAGACTTTATCGGGGGTTTGCGGTATCGGAAATTTCTCGTACAACACGAATCTCACGTTTTTAATTTTAGTTTGTGGTCATTTTTCTGCTAAAAAGTGAAAAAAACGGTGAAAATTTTGGTTTTTTGTGCTTTTTGGCGAGAAATTGGGACAAAATGAGATTACGACTGTGATATTCGTGCTGTACGGGAAATTTCGGATTCCGTAAACCTCGTATGAAGTCTTTTTGGATGAAACAAAAAATTTGATGCCACTCGACCGACCCAAAGTCTCGGAATTAAATTTCGATTGTGGATTTGACACTTGAGAGGGTCGAAATTTGTTTTCGTCCAAACAGATTGTATTGGGGTTTTGGGAAATTGGAAATTTCTCGTATAACACGAATCTCACGTTTTTAATTTTAATTTGTTGAAATTTGTCTGTCAAAAGGCGAAAAACCGTGAAAGTTGTTTTTCGAGCTTTTGACCACCAAAATTAAATAGAACAAGATTACAAATGTAATATTCGTGTTGTACGAGAAATTTCCGATTCCGTAAATCCCCTATGAAGTCTTTTTGGATGAAAAAACAAGTTTCGTCCCCCAGACGTACCCAAAGTCACATAATTAAATTACCAATGTGGACCATCGACACTTGAGAAGGGTCGAAACTTCGTTTCGTCCAAAAATACCTTATTGGGTTCTTACGAAATCGCAATTTTCCCGCACAACACGAATATACCATGTTCATTTCTCTATTTTTACAATTAGATGATCACAAATCCGAAAAAAACCAGAAAATTTCAATTTTTCAGATTTGTGTGCAATACAAAAATTATACCTGTAACTCGTTGGTTAGTGATAGAATGGCCCGTACATAAAAGTCGAGAAAGGCCTTTGGGTCTTTAAACAAGAATTCGAGACAGCCAGAACTCAGACAGTCGCTACACACTCAATCTCTCTCTCTCTCTCTCTCTCTCTCACGCACACAAACACACCCACACACCCATCAAAAAGTACAAATACAGAGAGAAGAAGGAATTCAAGACATTCAAGATCTCCTCGTACGGCTCTTAGCGCTACGGTGCTACAGGAAGTATCGATTTTCCTCCTCTTCGTCCGATACGTTTTTACCTTTATCTTTTCTACCTAACTCTCTCAGCTACGTAAAAAAAAAAAAAAAAAAGAAAGAAAAAGAGGAACCTTCGGCCGACGTTACCCTACAAATTACTTTCCTTCGAGCCGAGATAACTTATCGTACGAGGGAATGTTTGCCTCTAGCGTGGGTGCTACGACACCCAAATTCTCTAAAAAGATCTTCTCAAAACCTACGAAACAACATTTTCAAAGTACCAAAAAAAAAACCGCTAAATAAAGTCCCGTAAAAATTAACGAAAAAAAAACGTTCAAATAATTAACATTAATTAAATAAATCAATCAAACAGAAATATCGATATAAATTTAATTTTTCACTGTCATTTTTCATAACAAAAAGACCATCCCTATCAAATTAAAAAAAAAGGCTCTCTCTCTCTCTCTCTCTCTCTCTCTCTCTCTCTCTCTCTCGGTTCTTCCACGATTCTATCCCATTTTACAAAATGTAAAAGAGACGAAGAAAAAAAAATGAAAAAACCACGGAAGGTTACAGGTTGATGAAAACTGGCACATGCCACCCTGAATTCACGATTATTCCTTGGGCTTTGGCCACGTCACGTGGTCGAGGTACGAGAATAGCTGTAACGTTCTCGACGTCGCTAACGCCACTCGGGTTTCAATCTCGAAATCGTCGACGCGAGAGACTTTCGCTATATGTAACGCCCGCTACGTGGGCCTTTGAGAGGGTGGCTTTGACTCCAATTACCCAGACGCGAGAGAGCGACGCCTGCGAGAGCTGGCAGGCACAGCCACTACATCCGCATCCGGTGCGTGTCGGAAAGCCTAGGGCGAGCGAAAAAGAGAACAAAAATACGAGAATGGAAGAAAGAGAGAGAGAGAGAGAGAGAGAGAGTATTTGTGTGTGTGTGTGTGTGAGAGAGAGAGAGAGAGAGAGAGAGAAAGAGAGTGAGAGAGAGAGAGAGTGAGAGTTTGCAATAAAGATAACGGAAATGACGCCTGCTGGGCGAACCAACGAAACCAGACGGCCCTCCCCCACTCTTTCTCTTTCTCTTTCTCTCTCTTTCTCTCCCTTCTCCCATTCACCTTTAAATAGCATTTAGTACCGCAAACAGATATACACGCACTCACGCGAAATATAAGGGGTCGAGAGATAATATCTGTGAAAATCATTCATTTCGTTAAACTACAATGAAACGCTCGAATTTGATTTTATCGAATATGATCGAATTTAGAATATGTTTTTGATTAATTTGATCGATAATTAATAATTGCGTTCGATCGAACGATCGATGGAGAATGGTTAGTTCGATTTAAATCTCGAATTTGGTATTTTGAGTTGATGAACGAATTTTATTTGTTTTTTGATTCAACTTTTTTCTGGGAATTGCGAGTGTCGTGGCGAAAAAATAGAAAGATAAATAAATTCTGGAGTGGAATTTATTGGTCGGTGTTGAAAGTCTAATTACGGAAATTAATTCGTCGGAGAGAAGCACGAGCGTGGATACTTAGGAGTTGGTTTTTACGAGTTTTAAAAATGGATACGATAAAACGTGGAAAATATAGTCCCTAACCGTGCACACGACCTTTCGAATGCGACGACACGTGTGACGCCCCGTAGCGTTTTCCAACGGCTTGGTTATTCGTGCCCCAAAGGGATTTTGAAAAAACGTAAAACGCTGCCAGAATTCGATAAGACTCGTGTCGTTTGAACGAAATCGTGATAAGTTTTGTGAGATTGAGTCATTGAAAGGGGGAATAAAAATTTGGTAATAATGAAAAATCAAATTAACAAAATTTTTGGCTCGAAGGTGAAATTTTTAATTTTTTCACCTTCGAGCCGAAAAATTGTGAAAAATTGTAAATAAGAATGTTATATCCGTGATGTATGGTAAATTTCCAATTGATTGGGACTCTGAAAGCTTGAAAAATAATGAAAATACGATATTTCATCGTTTCGAGAAAATTTCGCAAAAACGTGAAAATGTCGAATTTTCAAACGACTCTAACTTTGTTCCCGTTGGACCGATTTGAACATGAGTTAGGACTTTTTAAAAACCGTCTCTGAGATCTAGATAATAGCTTTGGATTCGTCCCGATATTCGAATTTTTAGAGTCGTGGCGTTAATTTGAAAATTGCGAAATTTCGTTTTACAAGAAAAATCAACGAAAATAATCGACCGACGTAACTTCAAAAATCGGTGAAAAATCGAAATATTATCGCAGCTGATCGAACCAAGGTGTATTTCGAAGCTGAAACGATAGACTTTCGATCAAGAATAATAACAAATCTAAAACTCCATCGAAAATAAATTTATCTCCGTTCGAACGAAACTATAAAATTTTCGATCTCAGAGCAGAAGGATGAAAATTTCTTTTAATCCAAATTAACCCTCATAAAGTCTTTACGTAATTGCTACTTTCATACAATAATTACTCCTTCTCGTTAACCCTTAACTATAGTCGTGAAAAATAATAACACGCATTTAAACGAGTGAACACGAGGGTCCGACTTTAGTTAAGAATTAAATATAGAAAAACACGATTAACACTTCGCCTGTAAACGGGGGTCTTTCGTGTCCGTGCCAAAACGATTTCGGTTCGAAAACGCTCTTATTTAATCAACAAAAAATATACCAATATATTGTTTTTCCTATAATTTTACGATTGACATTTCAATTTCAATTTCAAGTCGAGGGTTTCGAACAATAAAATGAATTTTTTCAAAAACATTTTTACTCTATTAAATGGGTGAAAAAAAACAGCAGGACTTGAAATACCCCCGTTTACAGACGGAACGTGCCGAAAAAACCTTTACAGACGAAGTGTTAACTAATGACGAATAATTTCTGGAATTCACCTTGAAATTTATCTTCAAGGGTAAACATCCCTTAGGTATTTGCACTCTAATCGTCGAGTAAACGATCGATCGAGGGTGGAATCGTGGCATAATGTGGAAATAGGTAAAATGGGTTAATAGGACGAGAACCAAACCCTCCCCCCCCCTCTCTCATTCTCTCTCACTGTCTGTCTCTCTTTGCCTCATCGCTCGCTATACACGTGTAGGTACAACTCAAGACTTATACGACATCGAGCGAAAAGCGGTTTGGTCGATGAACATGAGTGTTCGTATAGCCAGCATGACATAGCCAGAGTATAGCCAGGTATAAGGTGGCCGGTAGCTTCATTATATCTTCATGGCGAATTGCCATTAACCTACTCGAGAAACGAGAGGGTCGTATAAAGTCGATCAATATTGACGTTGCAAAAGGCATCGTCGACGTCGTCGACGTCGTCGTCGTCATCGTCGCTTAAATGCAACATCGATATCGCCACGTTGAACAATTCGATCGTAAGGTAATTTCGCACTCACCATTTTTTCACCGACGCGTTTCAACGGTCGACGTATTCGCGTCAGTCACGTTTTGTACAAGGTGGAGCCGTGGTGCGCTCGTAATTTTCTCTAGAGAGGCGAGATAGTTAATTTAACGATTGAGTAATATAATAATAATTTCTTAATTTCGATGGAAATTAAGAAAAAAAAAGAACATAATTGCTTTTAATTAATTTTCGTTAATTTGGTAGAATCTAGTTATTTGCTTGATTATCTATAAACTTATCTAAATTATTTTTAAATGGATTACGCCTAATTTGTCAAAATAGTTTCAAAAATTTCGGAAAAATATTCTTTCTTTTATATCTCGAAACGAGAAAACGCTCGAATTTCAATAAATCGAAGGTTTCAAAAAAACAAAAAAAATAGATATAATGACAAAATTGATACATTTGATCGAATCAAAATTGAGCTGTTGAAAAAATAGCTTCGATTGAATTTAATCCCGGCATTTTTTTCAAAAATCAATTTTTAATCCATCTAATTTAATTTATTACTCAATTAAGTAAAACTTTCTATAAAGTGAAAACAAAAATTAGATACGTGTGTCTGCCACGTGTACGAAGCCAACCCCCCGCGTTATCCCTCAAAGTTCTACAATCGAGCCATGAAGCGAGAGAGAGAGAGAGACAGACAGAGAGAGAGAAAGGGATAGAGAGAGAGAGCGAGAGAGATACAGAGTGCGAGAGAGAGAGAGAGAGAGAGAGAGAGAGAGAGAGAGAGAGAGAAAGACGTCAAGTACATGTCGCCGTCGTTACCCTCGAGCTATGGCTTTGTGCTCGAGGATGAATAACCGTGGCCATTCCATATAACACGTCTGTTGCTCCTGCGGGGCGAGCGCGACGTTGTCCTACGTAACGTGGCGTACACACGTGCGCCAGTTTCGGGAATGGCCTCAAAAGTTGACGCTCGCCTCGAGGGCTCGGTGTGCTAATTGGCTTGGTGACGAGTTAAAAATTCATCAAGAACGCCGAGCTAGGAGAACGAGAAAGTAAAGCTGGAACGCCGCTGCCTCTTGTTCGTCTGGACACAGACTTTCATACGCATACACACACACACACATACACGTATATATTCTTTATCTATGGGGCCTTCCAGTTCGATCGATAAGTTCATTATTCTTAGCCCTAGTTTTTTGTCCCATTTTTTATGATCGTTACAATGTTTAAGGATTGTCGTTTAATTTTTATTTTTTAGAAGAAACTCTCCTAGATGATTTTTGAATAATAATGACAATAAAGAAATTATTATTATTATAAACACGATGATTTGGAAATAATAATAGTAATAAAAAGTATTTAGTTAATAGGCTGTAAGTAGTAGTAAGGACTGTATAAAGCAATGCTGTACAGATGGAACAATAAAAAATAAAATAGTAATAAAAAGTTGGACAGTATTTCAAAATCCGAATAAAATACAAAAAAGAATTCGATTTTTAATGAAGAAATTTTAAATCATCGTCGACTCGATGATTCCTCGTTTCTATCGATAATTTTTGTTTATTGAAAAATATGCTGTTCGAACGAGTAAAATAAATAAATAAAACGTAATAAAAACGTTATAAAAAATTAGAGAAAAAACTACCGGAGGATGGAAGAGTCATGGACCGTCGAGTCGAGCTGGAACGTCCCGTATAAAGTTACCCCCGTATATAATATAGTAACTCCGTTGAACCGTGCAGTAGTTACAATTGTCCCGATGCACAATACCCGTAGCTCATTAAAAAACCCAAATTTTTTGTTCGCTGTATCACGAACTCAACCGTAAAAAAAAAAAAAAAAAAAAAAAAATAGAGAGCAAAAAAAAAGGATCTTGACGTCACCCTGGCACAGTTCTCGTGCGCTTTTACAGCCACTCTCGTTTATTACACATTTATAAAGTATTTGCGTAGCGTTTTCCTTTTTTTTCCTCTCTCTCTCTCTCTCTCTCTTTCCTGCCTCCGGGTAAAACAGAGTTTCTCGCATGTGCGTCCTAGAAAAGCGGAAATAGAGGGGATGAAAACAAGAAAAAAAAAAGAAAAGAGGAACGAGAAAGATTCCAAAGCTTGTATACTTCATCTACATGCAAACTGGCCTCCTAGAGTGTCCCCGAAGAAAAATTTGCATTTTACGACGCGACGAGAAGAATTTTCTCTCTTCTCATCCTGCACCCTCTCTACTTTCCCCATAGTTTCTTCCGGCATATCGTCACCGTCGGATTACAAGGAAAAATTTTGAAAGCTCCTCGTCGATGGATAAAGCATCGTCTCTTCTTTTTTTTCTTCTTTTTTGCATGAATTTAAAAAAATTTACAAACCGAGGGTAAAAAGCTCGTCGTGCGAATTTCTCATTTTATGTAAAAGTGTTAACGCTGGATAAAAATAATCTACAACGTCCTCGTACAATAATTTACGTTGCACTTTTCAACCTAATAGTCACAATAATGATAATAATAATAATAACAACAAAATTGCTATTATTATTAGTATTTTATATATTTATTTGGAATTATTATTTATAAATAATAATTTCGATTAATTTCTAATAATTTATCGATGAATAATAATAATCAAAACTATATTAATATTCATAGTTATAATTATTAAAATTAATCGAAATTTTTATTAATAATAGTATTGATTAATTTGTCTAGAAAAAAATGATAAATCATTTTCTTGTACAACGTCGCACATGCGACGTTTATCCTCCTCTTCCTGCGATAATAATACAATTTTACAAATCTCGAACGAAAGTTTCGCGAAATTCGCAAAACTTTCGTCGTTCCAGAATTTCAGACTATCGCAGGCACCAGGGTCTAGATTTTATTATTAGAACTCGTTTCCAAAATAATTGAAGAGTTCCTCGAACGCTATTTCGTTCACGACTCGAACACATTCTCTCTCTCTCTCTCGGACTCCTTCCCTTACGTCCATTCTTTCGTTTCCTTTTTCTCTTATTCTACTTCTACTTTCCTTCGAGCTCGAGCCAACTTTCATTACAGCTCGTGCTGCAAAATAAAACGAGAAAAGTTCGCGAAAATCGCGTTGCAACGTCGCAATTTTTCGACGAATCGAAAAGACAACTTCTGCTCGATCGGTGGAGAATTTCATTAGGCCGTTCGGATAAAAGTCTCGAAAAAGCTCGTAGCAGTCCTTTCCGCTCGATTCCCGTACAATTTTCAAACATTTTCCCCGCACGGAAGTTCCGTAAAGAGCGAAGGTCATGAATTCAATGGTAAAAGATTTGTTTCCTTCTCTTTTTTTTTAAACCAATTTCACGTTTTTTCTTTTCATTTTCTAGTTGTTCTTTCTCGAGGCAAACTCGAGTAGAAAAACGAATCTCTCTTTCTCTCTCGCGTGATGTTAGTTCTCAAAATGCATTGCATTAAGATCGCCCGCCGATAAGAGCCAGCGAATAAAACATTTTCTCTCTCTCGTTGCTTGCCTCGATAAACTATTCTCATTTCTCTCTTTCTCACACTTTCTCACTCTTTACATTTATATCGTTGTTTTAGTCTCGTCCCAGTTTTCGAATTCTCGACGTTGCATCGGCTCGAAATTGTGCAACGAGTCGAGGATATTTTTCCTATCACCTGAGAACGACCAACGCTTATCACCTTCTGCCTTCGTTTTATCTCATGGGGTGATTTCCGTTGGTCGAACTATATCGATGAAAAGAAAAACAAAAAAACTACAATATCCTATCTCAGTCTAGAATTATTTTCGAGACTTTGGATTTTTTTAAATGTAGCACGTGGTTCGTAAGAAACAAAATGTATCGAGGACTCACCTCGCGACGTGGGATGATTCATAAGGATCGCCAGTGGACACTCGTCGTCGTCGAGAATATATTCCTGATGGGCGTTGCCGTTTGTATTTTCACCGTTCACCTGAAACGAACAAAAACGCTTTTAATTTCGTTGAGAAAATTTATTTTTCTTGAAAATATAATTATTTATTTTCGAATAAAATTTAGAAATATCGCATAGTTCAGTAATTTTGTCAAAATTGTTGTTACGGTAGAATTTAGTTGTCAGGAAGGATAACAATGAGTAACAAGATGAGAAGAGTTGCCGACCGCTGCGACGACAGAGAGCGGCCACCATTTTTACTGAAAGTTCTCTGTCGTATCGACGGTCGTCTCGTTCATCCAGAAAATATCACGAGTTTCCCGGATAGTCTAGCGCTTATTCATGAATCGACATTTTCTCAAGCCGGTAAAAAAACAAAATCAAACCAGGAAAAAAGTTTGAGAAAAAAAATCAACGAAAACGATTTGTTCGTTTCGAACGTTTGATCTCCATTAAAAATGCATTAATCGTGTTACGGCGTACCCTGGTGGGTTGCCTCGTCAAGAAGTTTGACGAACTAACGAGCCCAGAAAGGGATCTTTGTCATGGGATCACCGAGACCGCGTCAAATTTCGACGTTTTTGAAAAGTTTTTTTTTTCTTCCTTCGTTTTCCTTTTTTGACATTATGCGAACCCTCGGCACGGACAAAGACGAGAATTCGAGCTGAATAACGCTGGGTAACAACGGTAGCTGTTCGAGATACACTCCTGGTCGAAGAAAACTCGAAACTGACACCGAGAGGCGACACCAACGACGACTTGAATTAATTATTATTATTATTATATTATAATATACAAAACGTGAATCCCGGCGAATGCGCTCACCTGCACCAGACAATACTGTTGAGGATCCACCTTGTCGAGGCCGTACTTGGCCAACATTTCTCTGACTACCTGAGCCGCCGAATCCCTAACGCTCAACAATAGGGTCTTGTAAGGCACGTCCTTGCACAGTGCTTCGCCATAAATTTTCAAAGTTCCGCCGGTATCAGGACCACCGTCTTTGCTACGAAACTGTTGTAGTTTTCTCTCTAGCTTTTGCTGCCTTCGACGTCGCATTACAGCCTCGGGATTAGAGATACTACGAGTAAAACTCGTTTCCGGAAGTTCTGCAAATGAGAATTTACAATTTCAATGTTATATAATTAAACGAACGTGAGATTACGATGAAAATTGAAATTTGCTCGTTGATTCTCGACGATCTCTCTCGCTCGTGACTCCTGTTACAGTCCTTTGGTCGATTTTTTTTTCGAAGAAAATATTGTGCAAGAATATTGAACAAGAATATTCATAAATTAATTGGAGAGAATCGCGCCGAAAATAATTTCAACTCGATCGATCGAACTGTATTCGCGAATCGTGGAAGTTAAATTTGTTCACTTTATCACACGTACACAGAGAGAATTTGTTCTATGAATTATTTCGTTCCACTTTGAGTATTTTCCGAGATGAAAAATTCGATTGATTTTCTTTGTTTTTACGATGTAAAAACGATCGAGTTTCTTAGCGAGGAAATATATCTTCGACGATAAATCCTCGGGGAGCGACGAGAGTCAACTCGACGTTCTCGCTATCTCTTCGTCGATCCTCGCTGTTCTATAAATGTTGACGTTGCTATTTGCGAGCCGAATCTGGGATTAAAGAAATATCGATCCATGAAAACCGTGGAAGCGAAAGGGAGCCTGGCAACGGTAAACGGGCTAATCGATGACGCCTCGGTGTCGTTTACTCTCCTTATCGGCCGAGAAAACCATCGGGAGGATTTTTCGATACGAGGTCATTAGTGCAAACGACGCCAGGTCGTTGACGGTGTGGAAGAATTTCTGATACATCGTTCACGACGACGAGCAAATTTCATTTTCAACCGTGATACATCGTCGCTTCGAATCCATTATCTCTCCTTCGCCTGAGAACGAAACGAAACAAAGAGGAAAAGAAACAAACACAACAAAAAATAAAATACAACGACCTACCGGTGTACAATTTTTCCGCAACGCCGTTTTGATCAACGGGCAACGTCATTTCCTCGGGCTCGCCGGCGCTCTTCAAACGACTCAGTTTCTCCTGCTTCTTCATCTGTTTCTTCTCGCGTTTGCTCAATTTTCTACGAAAGCTCGTTCCCTCGGCAAATCCGACACCCTGAGCGTTCGTTTTGTCGTCGATTCGACGTAGCAAAAAGCGTCCCTCGCGATCGTCGATGTGCCAATTCAGCTGGACGAGCAACGGTTTTTCCTCCAGACCGAGCTTTCTCTCTTCTGTAACGGAAATTAAACGGAGATCAATGCATATTTTTTATGGAATTTTCATTATCAGTGAAAATAAATGATAAATAAGAAAAAAATATAGAAAAATTTAATTTCGATGAGAATTATTTTTTATTTTTTTATGCGAAACGCATGTCGATGGAATAATTAAATCTTTATCTACCAGCGGTACGTGACGTACCTCCGTTCTCGTGTATCTCGTAGAGGGCGTACTCCGGGACCGAGAGCATTCGCATATCTGGACGGAATTTTTCTATCAGCGTCTCGATCACCGCCTGACTCGTCGCGTCCGAGGCGACTCTTATGCACTTTGTCGCTACTTTTTGACCGCTGTCTTGAAAGTAAAATCTCATGACACCATGGAATTCCAGATCCTGCGAAAAAATAGAAAATTTATGAATTAATTTTGAGAATCATAATTATTCTTTTTTTTTACATTTTTTAACACATTCTATTTAAGGCTGTGACGATAAGAAAAATAAGCTTTTTTTCATGAATTTTTTTCATTCACTTAATGCTTTTAATGGGCTCAATTAAATTGTGATTCCACGTACATTAAAGTAGATTCAAGTAAATTTTTATTGAAAAAAGACAATAGTTGATATACAACGTTGAAGCCACGTTTTTTTAACTGATGTGTACGATAACTTGAGTAATAATAGTCGGATATGTAAAATTTTTGCGCGAAACTTTTTACAATTGTTATAGGTATCGTTGATCGTAGCCGTTTTTTTTTTGTTTTGAAAATGACTATTTCTTAAAGCATCTTGAATGAAAATATTTTAGGTGAAAATAATACTTTTTATTTCGAAACGTAGTCATATTTCTAAAAATAAACAAAATCAAAAACGCCTACGCTCAACGATAGCTATTACAATTTTAAAAAATATCGTGCAAAAATTTTACATATCAGACTATTATTTCTCGAGTTATCGTCGCCACCAATTCGAAAAACGTGTTTTCGAAAAACAATTTATTGTACTTCAACTATTATTTTTTTTCAATGACAATTTACTCGAATCTACTTTAATATATTGGGAATAAGATATCTTTAATTGAGCCAAAAAAGAACCATTAAACGAATCAAAAAAATTCATGAAAAAAGGCTTATTATTAAATTACGAAAAATGATTATTAATTAATTTATGAAAATTATGAAAAAATTACCTCGTTCGGCTCGGAGAGTTCGAAGAGGTCCAGACGATTGGCGTTCCATTGTTGTATGACACCGCGAAGAGCCTCGCGCTCGGCCTTTTTGTTCGCCGCTTCCGCAGCCATTCTGAAAACAAACAATAAAAGAAAAACCAATGAAATTCTTTACTCGGTTATTCCTCTTTCCTCCCCTTCGTCTCTCCTGTAATAATATCACTAATGGTTTCGAGAGTCTCGAATGTAATAATATAATATGAGAGAAAGAGAGAGAGAAAGAGAGAGAGAGAGAAAGAGAGAGAGAGAGAGACTGAGAAAGAGAGAGAGAAAGAGCCATTTCGTCCCTTCCGGACACGAATTAACGATTCGCGTGTGCGCGACCGTTGAAATTTCCGTTCCGTTGCGATTGCTACCCCGAGGGTAAAATGTCAGACGATTTGACGGGAGAAATCATTTCTCGAAGCTGCGTCGAATTCTCGCAACATTTTATTCACCAGAAATATCAAAACTTTATCCTCAAAATTTTCTTCCAACTTTACAAATTAAATTAAATCTAATTAAAACAAAAATAACAGTTAAACTTCCCGCATTAACCGCGACTAAATTAAAGATAATTTTACAAGGTCAAAATAAGTTTTAGAAATATTTATTTCTAAAAAAAAAACAAAAAAATTTCTAAAATAAAAAACTCGACGAAAATTAATATTAAAAAAAAAATAACTTCATTTTAACGAAAGACGAATTTTTAAATCGAGGTAAAAAAAACATGCCAGCGGATCTTTCGTGCTTGTGGGTCAAATTTCGAGCGCAAAATCATGTTGTCGGGTTCCTCCGTAACGGTCTCGATTTCGTGCCTAAAAGTGCGTTTGCATGTCAATGGGTCGTCGAATCGGGCGACGTGCGGTAAATGATAAAAATATATATATATATATATATATATAACGAACGAAAAAAAAATACCGAATTTTCATTCCTAGCGCGTACGCGACGTACACGCTCTTTCGTTGGCGAAGTCGTCATCGTTCTCTCGTGTCTCATTGTCCTCGCGCGGTTCTACGCGCGTTATCGAGAGATCCACGACTCGGGCTTAATGCCCATTAGCACACAATGCTCGCCGTCGCGCCACACCCGGGTATAATATTAAATATATGACGCGGCTCGAATGCCCCGGCTCTCGCGGTGCGTTTCGCGATAAACGATACCTCGAACTATCGAACAATGTGATTTCTGTCGAGCGTGTAGATATGACTATTTTCTTTTTTCTTTTTTCTTTTTTCTTTTCTTTTCTTTTGTATAGGAGTTTATACACGTACATCGCTTTAGCGTACGCGAAGGTATGAAATTGCTTTATTTTTGCTGGGATTCGATAGTTGGGAAATTCTTACAATTTGAAAATAAAGTGTATTTGGTGTATTTGAAAAATGTTCTTTTTTTTGTAATTTTGTAATTTTTGAAAAAAGGATGAAATTACTTTTTTCGAGAAATCCTCGATTATTACATATGCGAAAGTTCTTGTAATTAGAAAATAAACTGTACCTACTTGACATAAGGAAGAAAATATCACATATTTTGTATTTTTAGACAATTATTTTTGAACTATTTAATAAACAAAAAATACTTTCGAAAGAAAATTAATAATTTAGGTTAAAATATTTTCATGGAGTATTTATTCGACAATGGAAATTTAATTTCTTTTAAAAATAAGAAGATAAGTCATATTTTCATTTTCATTTCATTCGTATCATTTTTTTCTTCTTTTCTTTGATTAAGGCGATAAGCTTTTTTTTTAATTTGAATTCATAATTCCTAGAAATTTGTCAACTACGAGACGTCTCTCTAATGTCGTAGACCCAGTTAAATGACCGTCGAACATCGCGTCATTTACCAGCAGGAAACTCGGAAACGTCAGCACGTACGGAATGCCGGTTACATCCTGCCTCGATGTAAGGACACGTATATTTACACGTTAACATCCCGACCGAGGGAGGAATGCTAATGAGGGGACCCGTAGCGTTTTATTAATTGCCTCGATCTTTTTTTTATACGTGACATATTTATACGTACATATCGTTCTTTAAAATAAAAAAGATATATATTTTTTTCAAATGTCTCGTAGTCGGGACTCCATAGGGTTTTCCAATACCATTATTACGTATTTTACATGATAATTCGTTGGCGACGAATCGCCTCGTCGTGCTGAGGAAAATTCCTCTCGAGAAATTTACTACTGAATTTTCTCCAACGATTCTCGAAGATAAAATAATTAAAATATCGTTATTTTTTTTAAAGAAAATATTATTACAATATTGTAATCAATATTTTATTTTAATCGCAATCAATTTATTATTATTAATTCAGTTTAATAATAAAATAATAAAAATGATATTATAATATCGTAATAAATAATATTCTATCTTAATAGCGATCAATTTATTATTATTTCATTTTTTTCATATAGAATAATATAATACAGTAATAAAGAAATAAAATTATTGTTATGATATTTTTATTGTTTCATTACTGTATAAATATTTAATCTTCTAATATGCATGTTGCATGTCTAACGACGATTGAAATGCAAAATCTGCCGAGCCCAAGAGCGTTAGCCCCCGGATTTACCTTTTCTCGTTTTTTTACTATCCCTGAGAATGTATATATAATATTAACTATCACCGCGATATTTCAAATAATGTTTACGCTCGAATGTACAACTTTCTCTCAATGTTCACTCGTCGGTATAACTATCTGTTATACCCTACTGTACATCAACATATATATATATATATATATATATATATATATATATATATATATATAGATATTTTTGACTACGTACTACACGCTTGAGAACAACCATTATTACCCTCGATTATATGTTCTGCCGGCAACTTATATTTAGTCCACGTGTAATTTATTTATTGCTTTCCAAACGTTTTAGTTTTTTTTCTCCCCTTCGGCGAGGCTGAATTACGAATACGATCGACGCGAAATACTTTCACCGATTTTTTGAATAACAGAAATGCAATTATTTTAATCTATCGTCGTAAATCGAACGAGAAATATCGACCGATTTACAATGTTTTTACGTACGAACAGAAACGTTAAAAAAACATTAATTCGGGTATAAATTTTTTTTTTTGCAATAAAGAGGAATTTTGTCGAAAAATTATTTCGATTTATTTCTTTTTTACAAGGAAATTTAACTTCTCGTATTTTTCTTCTTATCTCTAGGAGTGGATGTCAAGGCATGTGAAAAGTTACTGCCACTTAAGAAAATCTGAGTCACTCGAGTCCGGACGGACCGAAGGATCTCACGACCGAGACGAACGAGGAACGAGGGGGAGGAATGAAAAGTGAAAACGAGGGTGAAAACAAAAACTGTCGCGAGGATAACACTGTCCAGAGAAATATTTTTTTTTCTTTCTCTCTACCGAACACGTCGGAAAAAGAACGTCTCTGTGCTACGAAAATTCTGACCGAGAGAAATTCGATCGTAATCTCGCGGCTTCGATCGACCCCGAGGTGCTACATAATGTATTATAACCAGAAACCGAGAGAATTCTCTGAAAAATTCACAATTAAAAAAAACGAAAAAGAACTCATAATTCTGCAAAATAATTTACTAAAGAAAATTCGCCGGCAGGACCGAAAAATAATTATAAATATAAATATAAAATATAATTAATAATAATAATTTCATATAATTCGCAACCGTTACAGTTTATAATAATTATAATAAATATTATTACAATCGACAACATTATTATTATTATTTCATTTTGTTCAACGATAACGATTAAAAGAAATCGATGAAAATAATAATAATCCAAAATCTAATCAACGTCGATTTTTGTTTTACGGCAAGAAAATTGAGACGACGAGGTTACGTGGGGAAGGAAAACGGAAATGCCCGAGGGATGTCGATAGAACGGTCCATTTTCGTCTCGATAGGAAATTGCATAGTTCCCTTAAATTATTAATTATTATCACGGTAGAGCTCGTTTCTAGTCGAAACGTGGCAAAGGAGAGGCAAGTCATCAACAGAACGAAGCACATTTCGGTGCAGGACAAAGTCAAAGGATAAGTGACCCGTCGCTGATGTTGTAGAGTCGTACCGTTCGGACGTGACGTTATAAAAGAGAACGGTCGAAGGAGAGACGAATGAACAAAAAACAAAACAAAAAAAAAACAAAAAAACAAAAAAACAAAACAAAAAAAACAAAAAAACAAAACAAAAAAAACATTGTTGGAATCGATTCGTCTAAAGCAGTGGTTCGAGGAATCCGGGTGAGTTTGGACGAGAAAGAGAGAGAGAGAGAAAAAGAGAAAATCAGCCTGACGCTCGATATTATGATTCACCACTTGAGCGGTTAATTCGAGACGAGCGGGTAGCACAAGCGGCAAAAGTCTCATTCATTGACCGAGGAACGATGTACGGTCGAGTACTATTAATGCTGTTTCGTTTAGTAATGCGTGAACGAACCTCGGGCACGTGACACTGCGAGGAGAGACCTCTCCAACTCGTGCTCACACACATATAATATATATATATATATAAAATATTATATATATATATAAACTAAAAAAATATATATATATAGCTATGAATTGTTACGTACATATTTTCTAGAAGAGAAAAAAAATCATCGTGAATTACATTTGATGGTCGTATGTATGTGTATTAATATGAGCACGAGGAGGCATCGTGAAACAAAATGCGCGTATGTGCATCATGCCACGGCGCTCGAGAGCCACGAAAGTGGCCACTCGAATGAAAAACGTTCGCCCTACCCCGAGTGCTCGGGCGTAAGACCGTTCACGAGAATGACTCGACTAATCAACGATAGTCGTCGTCCGGGATTCAATTTTTATTTTATTTTCCAACTCACTCTCTCTCTCTCTCTCTCTCTTTCTCTTTCTCTCTGACGCGGTTCGAACCGATTATTACACGAGAAAAAT